>MU864472.1:33707-73626 GCA_033296905.1 Podospora australis | reverse complement strand
GGCCCAGATATCTTGTTCCTGAGCATACCGTTAGGCCAGTGTTGGTTGAGGTGTGTACTTGTCCCGGGGCACTGGATCGTAGGCCCGTGTGACACCAGGTTATACCCCTGGGCCGTAACACTCGCCGCCACGGAACTGGTATAATCCATCGAGATCTGGCTCTGCAGCATGACACTATGAGGCACCGTCTGGTTCCATACTATCATTCTCTGAATACTAGCTTGTAGCAAACCCTGCACATCCCCCGTCTTGTACCGCTCTCGTTGTCGGGGGGAGTGATTACATGCTCCATATGAAAAACCCTGCCATGGGTCGATTATGCAGTTCAAACTTTTTAACGAGTTTTGTGCCAGCGGCAAAGGACTCGTAGCAGTCTGGACAGATGGGGCAGTCCTGCCAGCCGTACCAATAAAGACTCTCTCCTCCTTTTTTGCACGGGCACAGTGAGATGAGCGCGAATTTTTGAACCAGGATACGGAAGATGTCGAGCATCCCGCGATCTGCTGCTTCAAACATTTTGTTGAAGAACAGACTTGGTCTTCCCCCTTCGGAACTGAGACTGCAGACGTTGACTCCGTTGGATTGTAATCTGTCTCCTGCGATCGATGCCCAGTATCTGTTCAATAGTCCGATGCCAAGCGACGAAATCAGTCCTCCCAACGTAACATCACGGTGGCTTGTGGTTTGCTCGGTAAGCCGGCACAGGTTACCGATTCACCCGTCCAGTCCGACTAGATTCCTTCCGTCGGGAATTACACGGCGTGTATCTATCGGTCAGCATGATATCTTCAATATACAATGGCACAGGTGAGTATGCGGCGGCGGGCTCCAGCTACCTCGTCTTAGGTGAGCACACACGTCGGTCTTCTTCGCTGGGGTACATTAATAATTACTAGAGCATATGTGAACAAGTAAATATAAGCCAATCTCTCGTCTTAACAGTCATCGATATCAAGAAAGCAACCCTTGCCCCTATCTTCGGATTCACAACCAAAAGCTTCATGGTAAATAGCATACAAAGACTCGAGCCAGTGATTCAAAATCTCTACCGCCTCATCGTAGTGCCTTGTCCTCGCCGCCACCTTGTCTCGGTTTCTGTGACTTCGGCAGTTCTCCAAGACCCCTTCATAGGCTTCGATCAGTAAGAGGACCTGTAGCTTTGCCGCCTGGTTATCGGATTCGGAGCCTGTATCCTGGCGACCAGGGAGCTGATGTTGGCTCAACAGAAACGCTTTGCTCAGTTCTTCGGTCAACAAATCCGTACAAATCTGGAGGGCAACATCGGTACCGGCGGTTGCTCCTTCACTGTTCTTTCTTGCCAAAGAGGTACTGGAGGCCGGGGATGAAAGGGGTAGGGGTGGCGAGGCCACGAAGGTTGCTTGCATCGGGGCGGGACTGAATGATGCAGAGTGGACCAAGGGCCGCTGCCGTATATCTCCCATCATGGCGGTACCGCTTGTCGGCCGGACAGCGGCTCGAGGAGGGATTTCGGGAGTCGGTGGATCCGAGGGCCCAGATGCGGGCATTGGCGTCTCGGCTGAGTCTAATGCTGTCGTAGAAGATGATTCCGAGGGAACTTCGTGAATAATAGATGGCAGGTTGGGATCAGGACGTCGAGACAGGTCGAGAGAAGTGTGTGAACGGTTGCTGGTGAAGCTTGTTTGGTGACGAATCTGCCTGAGATTAATATCTGTTGGCCGGTGCTTCAACCGAGCATATGAAGAGTTGCAATTCATTGTGTTGAAGTCGGGAAGAATAGACCGGTATGAATCAGCCAGCATCGAGGCTCTGTCGTAGGGTGGTGGCCCTTCGTTGGGCTGTACAACAGGCGTGAGCTTCGTTGTAGCCGGGAGCAGCTGAGAGCGGTGACCTGAAGACGGTGTTTTTGGCTTCTCAGTCAACTTGCTGGCAGGCGCAGTTGGTGCCTCGGGTTTCTTGCAACTATTCAAGGTCTCATATATGGGTAGGGAAGGAAGGTCGGGTATCTCGGGCGGTGCTGCTCCATGACTTCGTGGCGGACGGAGCGGACGGGGTATGTTCTCGAAAGACATCTGATTCCCCATGGTCAAGATGATGGATTCGTCAACTACTGGATGTTGATTTTGGATGAGTTGGTACTGCGACTTCTTTTTCTTCAATTTATTTCGGGAAGAGTTCTGTCCCGAGCCATCGGTTTGTGCTGTGACATGTCGGTTTCTTGAGAGGAACTTTAGGGAAAACATGGCTGTCCAACGCCCTTGTTACCCGGGAGGAAGCCGCTGTGTTGTGGCGATGGCGACAAAAAAGAGCATTCGTTGCCCCATGAAGTCATTCTCCCCTTCTTCCGTTACTGAGTGGAGGTAACGACTTGTTGTGGTGGTTTCTTTCGTCACCCACTCCCATCTTCACGAGAGGGGTCGTCGCAGTATGTCCGTGTCGGGCTTCAGTTTCTGTGCATCATGCATTCTGGTGTCCAGGCTACGAAGGCTAGCGTGGACAGAACAAAGAGGCTTGGTCATTATGGACAACAGGCTTTGTTGCATTGTGCATGAAATGTTCTAAATCGGGACGGGACATGAAGAGGCATCTCATGTCAACAAACAAAGAGCATAGCATAGACGGGACTGGTTGCGATGTACCTGTTCTTGTCGCCATCTGGAAGTTTCCAAATGTCGACGTGATAGGGAGCACTGGGGATCAGAGATCCGGTAATTATTATCGTAGCAAAATTGATGACATTATGAAAGTATATCGTCATCCCCGCCGTTGTCGATAAGGGTTTCGGGCAAATGTCAGGTGTGCTGAATTGTCCGCTAAGTCCGCTGTACCATTGGGGGATCAGCCGCATTAGTGCGCCTCGATTAGCGCTTGATTAGCGACACCTCCACCAACTGTCTTATCTTGACAACAGGCCGACAATCCGAAATCTGGAAATGGTTTCCGTCTTCAAGTCCGGGCGGGGTCGGAAAACCACGATAGCCTCAAAAGCAAAAATGGGCTCTTTTTCTCGTTATTCCTCCAATCATGGGGGCGATACTCGGTAGGCCCCGGCACGGCTGTCTCTCAGACCCCAAACCTCGAAGACATTATTACCCCGACAAAGGAAACTGGTGACTACAAGCCCATTGTAGTAGATCGATGCTGTCTTTGTCTGGCTGCCTCAGCCTCTATCTCACACAATACCTATTCTCATTCACCATCGCTTTGTTCCATTTTCGAGGATATAATTGAATCTCCCTCCCAGCCTTCGATGGTTTGGCTTGACAGATTCCAGGTGAAGCACTCAAAAACGATCCAAACGGCAACCAACTAAGGTTAAGGGAATCGGGTAAGCATATTTTATTCTTCATCATTCCTTTTCTTATTTCCTTTCACAATGTCGAACCATCCATCTTCAACAGCTGCTGACGCCGAGGAGCGTCGCGTCATCACTCGTTCAGCATTTCTTTCCAACATCCTCCTCCCCTGGCGTGAGGTCTACCAACCGCACTGGCCCCTCCCCAAGATACAGAATGTCGTAGCCACCGTCAGCCTGGAATGTCGCCTCGACCTCAAGGTCATTGCCCAGCAGGCCCGTAACGTCGAGTTCAACCGCAACCGCTTCCATGCCCTCGTCATGCGCATCCGCGACCCCAAAACCACCACCTTGATCTTTGCCTCGGGCAAGCTCGTCATCACCGGCGCCAAATCAGAGTCGCTGGCCAGACTTGCAGCCAGAAAACATGCCCGCGCTATTCAAAAATGCGGGTTCGACCCCAAGTTCAAGAACTTCAAGGTCCAGAACTTTGTTGGGTCTGTGTCTCTCGGCTTCCACGTTCGCTTGGAAGGGTTGGCGAGGGCATGTTGGCGATCATCACGGTACGAGCCAGAGGTCTTCCCGGGACTCGTCTTTCGTCGAGCCAACTGGCCTGGCGTCTGTCTCGTCTTCATGAATGGTAAGATTGTAATCACAGGCGCCAAGTCCGAGGACGAGGTCCACGATACTTTTGTCCGGCTCTACCCTATCTTGCTGGACTACAAGGTGGCTCTCGTCAAATAATTCCGACAGGTGAGTCTTTGAATTCATACCAGATTACGAGCGCTTCCAGCTGGACTGGAGCGCCCCATTCGCTTACGGCCATACTATACCTTGCAAACACATGGACTGCATCATCATAGCAACAAAGACTTAGATACCCAAAATAATATCCAAAACAAGGGCTCACAAAGAACCCCCTAATTCTCAAGCTTCTTCTTCTTCCCCCTTTGTTCCATTTATAGCGCCCCAAACCCCCTGATGACTCCCCTTTCAGTTCAAGCCCGTGACTCAACTGCAATCGCACCTCCATCCTTGGAACCCCTCCGTTGAATCGTCTCCAACTCCACATGCAAAACTTTATCCACGTTCTTCGCAACTTTATCCTGAACCTCTTTTCCTTCAAACATGAAACTGAGCTCCTCCAGTGTGCGATTATGCGTTTCTGGGAAGAGCATGTACACAGTCAGGATCTCCACCAGAATCCACACGCAGTAGACAATGTAGTACTTCCACCCGATCCCGTCCAGCGCAATAGGGTTGACGTATGTGTTGAAGAACACCGCAAATCGCACAGTCAACTGCTCGACCGCAATGCCCTTTGCGCGTTGTCGGAAGGGGAATAACTCGACCATGTACGTGTATGCTAGGGCGTTCCAGCCGATGTTGTAGAATCTGTTTTGCTCTGCTTGTCAGTTTCCATCTTTCTCCTCGTCTATAGCCTCTCCCTCTCCTTGTTCTTGGAGACTGCATGCCAACGCAAGGGGTCCGACTTACGGGGAATAAACAAAAATAAAAACCAGCACAGGAATCGCCGCCCTGGAAGAATTCTCAATCGTCGCCCTCGCACTGGATATCGTCCAAACCACATACACCACCGCCGTCCCGATTGTGCACGTCAGAAACATTTTCCGGCGTTTGAATCTCGGAGCAATCAGTGCGATGGGCACCGCATTGATGAACCCCCAGCAGGTATTACTCAATATCACCTGCTGCACTGTTCGATTGTCCGTGATGTTGACCAATGCCAAAATCTTCTTCATGTAGAAGGACAATAACCCGTTCCCGCTCCATTGAGTAAAAAATCCCACGATGGCGGCAATCATGAATCTCCTTCTCATGGGCGGGTCGCGGACTACATCCGCCCAGACGAATCTTGATGCTAATTCTTTCTCCTGAGCTAAAGTAGCTTGGATTTCCGCGAACTCGAGTCTGACGAACTCGTCCCCGTCGGGTCCCTCGCTGTGGTATTTCTGCAGAATAGCAAAAGCCTCTTCGCTCCGGTCCTGAGACACCAGCCAGCGCGGGGATTCAGGGCACCAGTGCATGAATGTTAGCTGGAAGAAACTCGGCACGAGCTGTAGCAAGGAAGGGAGACGCCAGGCCCAGGTGCTACTCATTTGAAACGTTCCATAGGTGGTACCAGCCGCAACGATGGCGCCCACGAACCAAGAGGCGTTGAACAGGGAGGTCATGATGGGCCGCTCGTTGGCGTAGGAGAGCTCACCGATCATGGAGGAGGCGTTGACAATCGCAAAAGGGATGCCGAACCCCAAAACCCAGCGGGAGGCGAGGAACATGTCGCTGTTGATGGAACCGGCTTGGAGGCCCGCGCCTAGGCACATGATGAGGGAGGCGAGGAGGATGGTGCGCCTCCGGCCGAGGTACTGGGAGACGGTGGGGATGAAGGGGATGGCCATGAGGGCGCCGAGGGAGTACATTGCGTTGAGGAGGCCGAGGCGGGAGGAGGTTGGGTTGTCGAAGTCTGTTCGAAGTCACATTGTTAGTCTCGGGGGAAAAGGGGGAACCAGGAGAGTGTACAGGGCTAGAAAGGAGCGGGAGAAAGATTGGGGGCCTAGAAAGGGGGAGCTGGGGGAAACGAACAGTCGGTCCAGGACTTGACGGCCTGGAGGGAGTTCATCATGGACGAGTCGAATCCAGACGTCCACTCCACCCCCAACCCCGTGGGAACAAGGATGAGGTAGAGGAACCGCAAGTTGGGTTTCTTGTACCATGGTATCGTGTCGGCTTTGGCGATGCGGGTGAGCCGCGGGTCGACGTGCTCTTCTTTGGCGCCGATGATGGCCATCTTGATGAGTTTGTGCTTCTCTGACTCTCAAGAGGAGTCTACCAGAGTGTTGTCAAGCCATCCCGAGAGACTGGACAGACACGGGAGCTTTATAACAGAGTTATTGTCAACACACCTTCCTCTTTCAATCTCTGCAGATCCCTCAACCCTATCTGCCTTACCTTTTACCATCTGCAGAGAGGATCACGGTTTGACTTGCATAACCGTTCCTTCGGGAATAATTCTGTCGCTGTGAGTTGGAGACCCTGGACGACTCCAACGAATAAGCAGCACGATGGGTTACTTTCGCCTAAATGTAGAGACATACCGGCATGCCAAGCCCTTCTATTTGGAGTTGTTTCCTCCGACGTATGCGGGGTCCGAGCCGTTTGCCTTGATTGAAGAGCGGGCGGATTCTCGGGGCTGCTTGCAAGGCGGGATGGGATTGTGGTATTCGGTCGGGTCAGGATGGCCCGAGGTTGTGAGTTGTTGTGATAAGGTAGTATGTTCCGGGTCCAGCCTAGTTCGAGACATGGCAGGAAGGTGAACTGTTTCTTCTGAAGGTATTCAATCTAGTCCACGATGGCCTCATACTTGGAACCATTGCCAGCACCAAGAATTGATACTCAGAGTCAGGGCGATGTTTTTTTTTTTTTTTTTGCGAATCGTGATATGACTGAAAACCAAAGAGCAAAGAGTTCGCATGGGTTGGTAAAAACTCTTGAGTCTTGACAGGCTTGGTAAACAAGTGACGGGGTTGCTTATTTCCTGGTTGTCCAGAAAAACATTAAAAAACCTGAAGATCGTTGGAAGTTTAATGTTCTGTCTTCCCAAGGGCTACGGTGCGCAGCCTAGTGTCAAAAGGCTGTCACGTTTTGTGGATCTCCGGCCTCTCGATTCTTTTGTCGTATAGAGCTAGGCAAAGCCATATCAGGATAAAGATTTACGTCCTATCACGTTTTGGGGCCATGTCGGTTTGCAGGCATCTCTCTCAGCACACTGTGTTACGAGAGACTCCCGTCGACCTTCAATTCTTCCCGGCAGCTCGACAACGACTCAAAATCAACCCCAGAAACAACCACGGATCAAGATGAGCGAAATGCACCCGTTAATCGGTAATGGCGAGATCGCCAAGGCATATGCACTTGCAAACACCATAACCATAAATCGATTGAATGCCAAACTCAAGGCAGACCCCACTTTCGACCTGACGGAACTGCTCCAGCAGCAAGCAACCACATACCCTCAGCTCCGCAGGCTGCTCGCACAAGCCGCCTAGCAGACCGACAACGGGCCAGCCAGTAGTGCAGTCGATCAAAGCGGTGAAAAGAAATATCAGCTGCTCATAACTCCTGATTCGAAGTCATCCATCCCATTCAGGAGAACCTGATTGAGAGAATCAAAAGCGCAACAGAGAATCAAGCGGGTGAATTCTCCGACCAGAGCGACTACAGAAACCTTCTAAATAAAGCCATCAAGCATGGAGAAGTCCTCTGGGAATTGCATGGCAAATACGTCTTGGCAATCGGCGAAGCAGCGGTAGTCAAAATCAGTCACGGACCCGTTGATTCAGACATTATCGGCAATCTCCACTACATCAACACATATGCACCTCAAGTCCCAACGCCGACATTGCTCAGAGCTCTCACGTCAGGTAACAGGACTTACCTGTTCATGACCATGGCCGCAGGTGTAACCCTCGAGTCAATATGGCCTGAACTATCGTCTTTGCAGAAACTGTCAGTTCAGTCACAACTGAACGAGATCTTGTCTGTATTGCGGTCCAACAAGGTTCCCGATACAACCCCTTTGGCGGGACGAGTTGCCCCCAGAATTGGAACCTTCACGCACGGTACCTGCAGGGACACGAGGAGGCTTCAGCGCGTCGCAAACGGTCCTATCTGCAACGAAAGCGAGTTCAACGACTTCTGTTCGGACCAGATGAAGAGTACCACCTCGTGGGTCAGGATGATACGCTCATTAATGAAAGATGGTCATCGGGTGGTAAGGACACATGGGGACTTGCATCCTCGGAATATTATGGTTGAATGGGTATTGCAAGAAAACAAGGCGTCTGGTAAAAAGAAGAGAAAGGCATCCGCGTTACCTCATTAATTGATTGGGATATGGGGGGTGGTATCCAGACTATTGGGAGTTTGTCAACGTGCTGAGTACCGTGGATCCGAAGAGCCCGGGGTTGGCGGATTGGTGTGATTACCTTCCCACAGAAGCCATTGGAAGCTGGCCCGTGGAGTTCTCTTTGGATTGTCTGATAAGCCGTTGGCTTGGTTGAGCTCGGCTTTGAGAGAGTGAATGGAGACGCTGCATCAGGTAAACACATAGAGGTAGAACTGGTATTTTGTGGGTTGTCGTCTCAATCATCTGCCCATTACATCTGATAGAATTAAGATCAGGGCTACTTTCAACTCAATTTCATCCCTATCCCACTTCTACCCACCCATCTAACAACCACATAGCCAAGCTCAAGGCCTAGTAGGCGCCACAGCTGTAACCGTAAACAGAGCACACGTCCGTCCAGTAACATCTATAGTAACCTGCGCAATATTATCGTGCCCGCTCAAGCACGCCGTGTGCCCATTCGCCAAGATTCTCCCATTGCCCACGTCAAATCTCACGAAAAGCAAGTCTTTCCTATCGCAATCCTCCGCGCGGAAAATGTTGAGTTGCTGGTTGAATGCCACACACGCAGTCTTGCCGACCAAGTCATTCCGGAACCCAGCGGCGAAGGACCGTTGGATGACAAGCACGTCGGTTCCCAGGATCTTGCCGGGGGTTACTTGGCGGTCGGCGTGGGTGAGGGCGCAGGCGGCGTTTACTATGTTGCCCTTTCGAGGAAGAGAACATGTTAGTTGAGGTGAAATCTCAGAGGGATGGGAGGGGTGTTTGGGTGTTAAGCATCAGTTTCCCATGATGCTTTCGATCCCTTCTTGATGAGCCCTCTGGCCCAACTTAGGGTTGATGGGGGAAAGGGGGAGAGTGGTCTCCAAAGAGAGCTTCTAGGAGGGAGGAGAGCTCACATTGTTGGTGAAAGTAAGGCACTCATTGTTGGGCACACCGCCGATCTCCTTGAAGACGAGTGTATTGGGGCCTTTGACTGCGCCAGGGGGAACGATGACGACCTGGGCGGTAGCAGAGCTGGCGAGGACGCCAAGGAGAGCGAGGCCGGTGAACTTCATTTTGTCTGTGTCGAGATTGTCTCTTTGGTGTCTGTCTGGCTGGCTGGCTTGAGGTGAGGTGAGGTGCCAAAGAAATAGATTAACTGTCTCGGGGTCCTCGATCTGTTTAAATAGAGAAAAAGAAGTATGTCATGGCATGTGATAATACTGCTCCTATGATGAACCAAAAAAACAAAAATAGCAAATCCCTCGTGTCGGAGTGTTATCCGCACGAACGATAACTTCCGAACGGTGATCTGAAGTTTGGGTCGATGATACCATATCGTTCCTCTCGTCAGATTCAGATGCAGGGACTGCGACTTAAGAAGAGGGGATTGCGACATGGAAACGTGGTACTACGACCCAAGAACCAGGCAAGCTAGAAGACCACAGCGACTAAACGCTACTTTGTACGTCCAACACATCACCATCATGCTACCTTCTGCCCAAAACAGGTGCGGGAGTCGTATTTCATATCCGGGTATTTACAGTATCTGCAGATTTTAAGATGAAGAACCAGAATTGTACCCTTGAACAAATGCAAGTCAACAATAAGAACAAAGGTCATTGGGTATATTCTACTTGGCAACCAACGAAACGCAACATCAAATGGGTATCCCTCAACAACTAGCAAAGCCCGCTAACCGTGCAGAGAAATCATGCAACCTTCAAAACTCATTCAACCGACATTATGTACACTCCCCTGCCCGCTCCAAAGGGAGGAGCTGATTACCGGATTGCACCGTCGTAGTAGACCTGCTGTTGGAATCGCGGGTCATAAACTGGCTGCTGCTGCTGCACATGTGGTTGTTGCTGATATACTGGCTGCTGCTGATATTGCGGTTGCGGATAGTATGGCTGAGAAAGTGCTTGGTGTGCGCTGGCATCCAAGAGTACGGCGGGATCAGACCAGAGCGGTTTGCGCAGGAGGAGAGCGAGCAAGGCGAGCACAACGACGGAAGCCCAGCGATCAAAGATAGGATCATATATGATCTGGGCCATCGACTCGCCATACGTCCAGTCCTCGTTGACCGTTTTGATGTCGACTGCCAACATGTAGGTGCAGCGCATCAACCAGAAGGATGAAGCGACGAGTAAAAACAGGGGTATCTTGGAACATGGTCAGTCTGGGTCCTCTTGAGTTGAGAGTGTGGCATCGTGACTAGTACTCACATGTCCGACAGGAAGCTCAGATCGCCTCTTCAGGGGCCCAAAGACGTAAGCGGCAAAACTGACAATGATCAAGCTGATGACCACCAACGTGATGTCGATGATGATGGGAAGCCACTGCAAGCCGTAGGTGGGAAACACGCGATCCTGTTCGATGTCGCTTACCCTCTTGGCGTACCAAGCAATGTCGAAAGCGAACAACAAGATGCCACCGACGATAGCATCAATCCGAATGAGCCTCCACCACCTCAATCGTCCTATCACCACATAGTAGGCCGAAGTAGTAGCGAGGTAAAGGGCCAGGGTTCCCAGGATCGCGCCCGCGTACTCGATAAAATAGCCGGTCAGGGAGAGGTAGATGGCGGCTCTGCTGACGTCTAACCTCATGTACGGGCGGTTCGATTCGGCTGCTAAAAGAGCTGCTTGGGCTGTGAGGATCAACGTGGCCAGCAGCATAACCGGCACTGCAGCGCGGAGAAAAGCCTGAGCCATCTTGACGGGTTGTGAATGATGTCTGATGCTGCGCCAGCTGAGCGCGAGAATCGCAATTAGAGGTAGAATGGTGATGCCATTGAGGACAGCATTGGCAATTATGCCTTCACTGTATTCGATCATGATGAGGTTATCTCAATTTCAAGCTTCGGTTTTGGCGCTTGTGGTATTTGTGGTTTGTTGTTGTTGTAAATGCGTCCGTTCAGACCTGGAGATCCAAGGACCTCCTTTGCGCGCGGGGGAAGAGTTGCATAGAAGTACTGCCAGCATTATTTTTTTTCATACCCCTGTCTGGGCAATATTCTCTGTTATTATTGACAACAAGGGCCGAGTGTCACAGTCAGCTGCGACAGTGTTGGATGATCTGAGGCATTCTGACTGGCTGATCGAGCACCGCCTGGGTAACATTGCGCTCAGCCACAGCTTGGCTCTTGATATGGTAGTATCGTCAGTAGCCTGTTTTTTAGCCTGATTCTGTTAGTATCTTAACTACCTCGGTCCCTGCATGCGCCAAGCGCGCCAGTTGTCGGGCATCGAAATGCAAAGTGTAACGATGAGCAGGGAACGTGACCCAGGAGCAGACCCCTGAACAGTTACAGACTTTCAGCATTCTCGATGCTGTCATAAGGTACCATCAAATTGATTGAAGGATTCTGCCATGAAGTCTTGGATGTAAATCCACGGATAGACGGCAACAATGAGAATGGAGGTTGTGTTTTTCGATTTTGAAGAACGATGAGATGATGTGGGAGAGGTAAATTTATGTCCGTTGAGCGGACAAACACCGGAAGTCTGAATCTCAGAATGGAGTCAAACAGGCGCGAAGGAAGCACCGCCCTACATTGAGCCTGGCTCGATCCACTCCTCAGAGAGCCTAGGCGGGGTATATGGTTGGCATTTTGACATCTTGGCTTTTATATGTGTTCTTTGGGTCGATGTTGTATTGAAGGCTATATGAATATGGCATCTGATCTAAGCGTGGATTCTCAGTGCTTATAGCATCAAATGTCTGGTGACGAGTCGACGACAGGCTTTATTTATCATTGGGAGTGGTATGCCTTCGGCAGTGTCTCTACTGCTGACTAAGGGCTGCAGGTCCGTCCTCTCTTTGCTCGGAAATAGGAGATACGCTCACTCGGAAACCAACAAATGCATTTCAACAAAATGTGTAATTCTTGGCTGCTTTGAGATCTCATATGTAGTATAGTGTTGGTTTCACTAGATTCTTCACCTCTGATTCGCTGGACTCGGTTCAATAGCAAGAGCGCAAAGTCCGAGTGGGAGCCTGCAGGTTCCAGGTTTGCGTCATGTTTGACTGGTGACGTCACCCCATCGCCAGCCAGAAATAGCGGGGTGTCGTCCTCTTTCTTCCCCTTCTCCTCTTTGCAACATCTTCTCCCGGAAGCGATCCAAAGAAATAAACAATCCAACCTATACTAGCCAAGCCGAAAATCCATCCTCAAAAGGAAAATCCATCCAGTGTCATCATGATCTCCAACGCCCTCTTCTCGAGCTTCCTCTCCCAGCTCCTGCTGGCTGCTTTTGCGCTCGCTGCCCCGCTCAAGGAGGACTCAACCATCACCGTCAAGACTGTTGGCAATGCGTGGCAGTATGGCACCGGTGGTGGCATTCTGGGACTTATCGTCCTGATCCTGGATATCATCGTCTTTGGTATGTTAATCTCCCTTACTAATGCGCTCGAGAACCCCACTAACAGTGACTCCCAACAGTCGAGGTCCTGCAATCCAACCGTCCCGCGTCATCCAAGATCATCTGGTGCCTGGTTGTCTTCCTTTTCCCCATCGTCGGCATGGTCGTATACTACGTCTTCTCGAACCGCTCCGCCCACAGCAACCGCAGCGGCTATGAGACGTTGACTCAGTCGTAAGCTTTCGTGGCGGACATTTGCACTCGATCAACCGAGCGCAGCGGCGGCGATGGTGGTGGATACAATACGGTCGTGGGAGAATGATAATGATAACAAACACACGAGGCGTTAATTTTTGATGGGCTTGGGAGTAGCAGGGATAGGAACATTGGGACATGCAATTATGGCGATTTCACCTGGAAGGGATTCTACGAAGGAGAGCACAACGTCCTGTCTCAATAATGAATAGGTCTGCCAAGAGTAGACTTTTTGCGAATATGTTTTCATCGGTTGTGACGATGACCTATTTTGCATCTCTCAGTGTTGAGTGTGCCATCGCTAACTACACTAGGGCCAGATTACCTAGATCTTCAGCTGGTAATGACCTCATTCCTCAAGTTCGGTCTTTTTCCGACTCTCCTTTTATATTTCCATTGATACATATTGAGATGAAATAAAAATGGACCAGAGACTTAGCTATTACGCCTTCAATGACAAAGATCACGCCCTTTCATGAGCAGATGTATGCTTTAGATTATGACAAATTCTCCTTGCACCTTGAGTATTATGTTCATGACCTTGATAAAAGAGACCTGCCTATACGTAGCCCTGGACTTCTTCACTGCAGCCTTAACCACGTAATGTATATTCCAATACAACGCATACCAAAACATATCCAAGAATATATATGGGCATGTATACCACATACCAAAACATATACAACATATAGCAAAACAATACAACACATACTAAAATATACACAACACATACAACAGCATGTATATCCCTGTAATTTCTCACATTATACTGTGCCAAAGTGGGTTGTAAGGTGGTAGAGACAATTCATAAGGTGCAAGGAGTGTTTCTCTGGATTATTCCATCAACTGAATGCCCACCATATCAACAGATTTATTTAGAAAAACTCCAACACGGGAATAAGGCGCTGTTCGCTTTGATAGCCGCCCTTGATATCCATCCCCTCTTCATACATATACCCCAACCTTAGGGTAGCACAAGCCTACCGACCGCTCGCTTGGAATATCTCAAAGCGTCGTCCACACCAGACGCTCTACTTTGCTCGCCGTCTTCTTCTGATCGTCCGAGTCTGTCCTGACACCTACCCAGTCCCAGGTCAACCGAGCTTCAAGCTCTTTCCCCTGACGCAGAATTTCGTCTGCCCCGATACTGATAATATCGGAACTGCTGCACTCAAAATTACCGGCCCTTGCGTTGCCTTCTCATCTTGCTGCGAGAGCTAGGTTCTTCAGTCGCGAGTCCAACCCTTCGACCCAGTTGACGAGACTCCTGTATCCGAGACCATCGGCGACGGTATCTATAACAGGATAGACAGCCCTGGTCAGGACTGTGTTAGTCTTTACTCTGCCGAAGTCGAGGTGTTGACCGGTGGGGCAAGGCCAGTAAGATTCGAGGCTCGGAATCTCGCCTATGATGCGGGGGTAGTACTGGAAGCGTCTCTTGGTCCTGTTCTTCATGCTCGTGACCTGACTAAGAGTAGTTTTGCCATCTTGAGCGCTGTTTCCCTTCTTGCTTGGAATGGCCCCACCAGACTCAGTATTGGCAGGAGCAGTTCTTTTAGCCTCAAGGGTATTGTTACCGGTGTTGACGATTCTAAGTGTTGTCACCTTAGTAGTATGAAGCTTAGCTTTGGCAGTGTTGACGTTGACGTTTATGGCTGGTGGCGTCGGCACTATTGTTGCTGCTGTGAGGGGTAGCTCTCCAAGCATTTCCCTGATCTTGTTTTCTGCGTTCAATTTTTTACGCTCCCTCTTAGTCATCTTCATTGCCTCTTGACGGACAGCCGTACCGATATTTTCTTGGTTGCTGTGGATGCTGCTATTTTCGACGGCGGCTGCCTGACGTACTTCCGCCGTACGCCTTCTACGCTTTGCCTTCTGCGCAGCCAGAGCCGTAGTCGATGCCCCTCGGTACGCCTCTCGCGGCGCAGCTGCCTGTGGTTGTTCCGTTTTTGATACCTCCTGCTGCGACGTTCCCACCTGATAAGGTCCCATCATTGGCCCGGGCAATACAGAGATGCTGCCAGGCACGACCCGCTTTGTTCCTTCAGGGTGGGTTTCATCTGTAGCTGATATCACAGGTCCTGAGGTGCTTGTCCCTGCGGCCGTGGCCCATGTCATTGATCGTGTCATTGGCCGTAAGACAGCATGGTGGTTGGGCTCCGAAGACTCCGGATTATCTGTAGACTCGTCACGTGCCTTGCGCTTTTTCTGCTTGTTTGGTTCCTTCGGAGCTCGTGGTTCCCGTGCCTTCTCTACTTCCGTCGTCGTGCCAGTGTTTAATTGTTGCAGTGTCTTCAGGAATTTAGGTCCCCCTCGCTTTTTTGAAAACAGACTCCAAATATCCAAACTTCTCTGATATAACACTGGCCATACTGAAGAATGTGGAATAGGGGACTCAGTGGTGGCGTCCAGCCCTGTCCCGCCTTTCCTTTTCAGGACTAGATTCATGGCACCGTCGGTTTGTGATTTCCGGCTGGCTATATCTGCGGCGACATGCCCCTCGATGGTATGTTTATGGCCGGGCATCCAGCTGATAATAAGTCGTCCGCGCAGCTTGACCAGCTCGTGTGAAAGTCTCGCAAGGTAGTCGTAAAGAGGGTAGAGTGCGGCACGTTGTGGCCTAGTAGCCGAGAAAGGCTTGTCGATTATATACGAGAGGGCTTCCTCGCTGTCGCTGAAGATATAGACCTCACAGGACTGGAAAGTCTGGGAGGCAGCCATGAGACGCAAGCGCAGAACAGCCATGTTGGCCGCCTCTACAATGCCCATCAACTCAGCCCTCCCCACCCCTACTACCTCCCCCATGAAACTAGAATTCGTAATCCAATCCTGCGGAGTGCCTCTAATGCCTCGCTGTGACACCGAGAATGCTCCACTATGCTTCCTTCCTATTGAAGCATCGCTGTAGTACAGGAGTCGGACGAGTCCTTCTTCGGCCTCTGAAAGCTCTAGTACCTCTTGGCAGTACTTGAGAGCAATTTCCCGCTTGTCTTTGTTGCTGGGGTCATAGAGTCGGGTTTCCGCAAATAGGATGGGAATCTCGTCTTCGGATTTTGGTACACCGACGCGTTCGGGCATGTCGAGAAATAGGGCATCGAACTCTGCGGCAAGCCCGCTGACGTCCGCATTGCTGCCTGACGCGTTTTCTTCTTCCGGTTCATAGATACGAATTCGTTTGGCCTTCCTTCCGATAATATCGTGTACTCGAATGACCACGTCATTCGGAGACGGTAGAAGATTGTCACGTTTGTTGGGATTCTTCAATACCACCGCCATGACTGTCCCAGGGGTGTCAGTAACTGAGACAAGTGATCGCTAGTTAGTAGTGGAATGAATTTTCGAGACCTGTCAATCCAGCCTTCCACGACTTCGACTGTGGTCGATATGCAGATACAATTCTCCAGAGGACGTCCAGAGAAACCCAAGACTCGTGCCACAATATGTGTGAATGCGTAAGGGCAGGATTTTGCAGTTGTAGAGGGTTCCTTCAGGACGTCTTAAGGGGAAAGTATCACGCCCCAAGGCCATGATCTTGTCGCCTCAATCCATTCCGCCTCGATGCTCTCAAGTGAACAAAAACATCACCACCTGCACAGTCCCGCCTGTATGCATCACACGGTTCGATGGCACGAGCTCTGTGTTCTCTCTGGATATATCCGGGTATTCTCTACATGGAAATGTGGAAGGCCGACTTGCCAGGTGTTCAAAGATCACGCCCAAATCTACGAACGAAGTGGGTGCCATCTTTTCCACGACATTCGTGCTAATCGGGCATTTCACATCCGAGTATAGTCGATATGCGAGCCTTGCAAAACCTCGAACAACATCCAGATAGAATGCGTTATGGGTGCCATCGAGCCACTCTATGCGTATCGGGAGGTAAAGGTGGGAAATGGGGCTGGACTTACTGGCTGTTGGACGTTCATGGTGCTCCTCTGAACGAGCACTATGGTTGCAGAAGGGTTTGCGAGTCGCTTGTTTGGGGTGATGGAGTGAATTGGTTTATTTTCTCGTGTTTTGGCAATTCGGGTGCACATGTTGGAAGAGCTCGAAGCGTACCTGCCTACCTACTTGTGCTTGTTCAGCAGTCAACAGTTCGAATTGGCATGGAAGATGGGACCGAAATTCAGAAAGAGAAACACTGCTTGCACAGTATATGGATACTATGAGAAATTACAGCAATATATATGCTTTAGTATGTGTATCAGCACGTATATCACGTCGTTAAGGCTATAGCTAATAGGTCTAGGGTTATTATGTGTAGGTAGGTCTTGTTTTTATCCGGGCGTGATCTTTCGTATTAAAGATCTTAGAATTTATCAGCATGTGTTGATTAATTTGATAGCACATATGCTCCATTAAATTAGATGCGTTACCTTCTTTTATCCATGCCTTTGTTGATCATTCGAATGCGTGGAGGACTGAGTTGGCAGGTGTTCATCGGAAAAGATCATGGCCTACCTAATAAGGTCGTGGAGATGATTCACAAGGTGCAAGGAGTGTTTCTCTTCAGAAAAGGAAGTATCACGACGGGGGTAGGTCCCCGTTTGATGGCAAGCCCAGTCTTTGTTGCGGAGAGTCAGAAAAAGATCAAACCCTAAAATTGACACCATCACCACCTCAGAGTTGCAGTGATGTGCCACTGCGTGTAAGTCGAAAAAGTGGGGGCAAAGCTGGGCATCCAGCTTCGCCATCAATGTTGACTTGAGTTGGCCTCCTCGGATCATCAACCAATCACCTCTCTGTATCTGGGAACCAACAGCAACCCCCCTTTCTAGCCGGAACAGGCAACCAAACAACCAACAAATGCCCAACATCACATCACCTCGATATCTTTATCTCTTATTTACATTGCCTTCTCCTCCTCCTCCATTCCCCCCCATCTACCTTCTTCCCCCTCTGCCAACGTTTTACCACCTGAGGTCCTGTTATCCCCAACAACACAAAAGTAGTAACAACCATGGCCTCAACGACCACCCCCTCCCGTCCCGAATTCCAAATAACAACCTTCCCACCCCTCCCCAACCATCCCCACAGGTACACCCTCATCTTCCTCCACGGCAGGAAAGACACCGTCCCCAACTTCCTCTCCTCCCTCTCCGCCTGGGAATCCTCTTCTGTTCCCCGCAAGACAATTAGAACAGCCTTGCCCTCAGCAAAACTCATCTTCCCCCAAGCCCCCTCCCGCTGCTCTGCGGGGATCCCCGACAAACTCAACCAATGGTTCGACCTCTATACCCCCCTGGATTTCTCATTGAAAGAAGAGCTGCACCTCCCCGGTTTGCAAGAATCTGTTTCTTTTCTCCTAAAACTTATCTACCGGGAGGCAAAACCCTTAGCTGGGGAGGGAGGGGATATAGCGGGGGGTTATAAAAGGATACTTCTAGCGGGTATCAGCATGGGGGGTGCAGTTTCTTTGCACACGCTTTTCCATTTGCCGCACCCTATTGGGGGGTTCTTGGGGTTTTGCTGTAGACTGCCGTTCCAGACTACTGCGGGACATTCTCTGGGGGCGATCAGACAGGTTTTATGGCGAGAGGGAGTAGAGGGGGGGTTTACACGGCCCGAGTTGACACAGGCGGGATTTAGAACTGGAAACGGGGAGGATAACAAAGTGCTGAAACATACCCCTATTTTGCTGGAGCACTGCGCCGATGATCCCCTTGTTAAAATAGAAAGTGGGCGGCAGATGAGGGATACACTGAAAAGTTTCGGAGCGGAAAGGGTGGAGTGGAAAGAGTACGCCACGGGCGGGCACTGGTTCAAGGCCGGGGAGGGGATGGATGATCTCTTGGATTTTCTAGGGAGGGTAGGTTTCGCTGAGGATGGGAATGGGGATGCAGATATTGATATGCTATAAATGAGGTAATAGCATCGTGTTGAAGATGGCGGGCGAGGCGAGCAAAGTGCAAACAAAGATGAAGTTTGGAGCGCAAGACTGAGAGTGAAAATAGTAGATGCATATAGACACACGTATAATAAGCACAAAGACACATAGATAAATAAAACAATGGCATATCCTGGCTACTAAAACGGGTATCTCTATTTATTTCCAATTTTCCGCTTCTTCCGCTCCAAAGCAATATCATTATCGTACTTCCAAACTTCTATCACTGTAATTAACTGATTTAACCCCAAGTACCACCACCACCACCACCTCTGCCACCCTTCTTCTGCGCGCTGAGCCGCCACTCGTCTCCATACTTGTTGTGCAGCGGCTGTATCCTCTCCGCGGCCTTTCTCTTCGACAGCTTATCGGTCGGCGCGAGCTTGAAGAAGGTTGGCGCCGCCTCCACCAGCCATTTTGGCTCGATGGTTGTCGTGCAGTGCATGTACTCCCTTGTCGTCAACACAAGCGTGTGGTAGATCACCCACTCTGCCTGCTTCCCAAATAGCGCCGAGCTTGGGTGCAAGTACACCGGCGTCCCTTCGATCAGCGTCTTGTACCCTTCTTGGGGATCCTTCCTCGCTGTGTTGCGGAAGAAGCCGCTACACAGAGCTTGTCGTACACGGTCCGTCTCGCGGCCGCAGCTGGTGATAGGGTGGCGATGGCGGACCATGATCTTGACAATCTGGTCACGAACATCCTTGGCGCGGCGCATCGAGCGGGCTTGGATAAAGTTCTCAAAGCACCATGGATTGGAATAGCCGTTGTTTTTCCATGAGTTGTACACATTGAGCAGCGTAAGGTGGTCGCCGTGTGGGTCGTGGAACTTGGCCTTCTTTTGATCGGCTTGGTTTTGCTTTTCTTTAGGGCGGTAAAAGGGGGTGGGTAAGTTGAGCATGGCGACAATTGTGACGATCTCGTCAGAGCATCCCTTGTCGACAGATGCGATCATGACCTTGGCGAGCGAGGGATCCATGGGGAAATCGGCCATCTTTCTTCCGAGACGGGTCAAAAGGCCTTCGTCATCCAGGGCGCCGAGCGCATACAACTCTTCGAGGGCTGTAAGCATGGTATTGACGGGTGGCGGGTCCATAAAGTCGAAGCGGAGAAGGTCGTTGATGCCCATGGCCTTCAGCATAAGAATGGTGTTGGACAAATTCTGTCTCTGGATTTCGGGAATTGTGGTCGGAAGCATCTCCGACTGGAAGGCAGCTTCTGTGTACAACCGGAAGCACTTGCCAGGACCTGTGCGGCCGGCACGACCAGCACGCTGATTTGCTTGGGCTTGGGAAATAGGGGTAACAACCAGCGAGTCCATTCCGAGCTTGGGATCGTAGGCGTTCTGCTTGACGAAGCCAGGATCAACGACGTAATAAATATGATCAATTGTGATCGATGTCTCGGCGATATTGGTGGCAATGACAACCTTTCGACTGCCTGGGGGTGCTGGGTCGAAAATCCTGCTTTGCATCTCACTAGGTAGCGCAGAGTAGACGGGTAAGATAAGGAGCTCCGGTACACCAGGCCCCAGTGCTTTCATCCGCTCGAAGAGAATCTCGCAGGATGTGTCAATTTCTTCCTGTCCCGTCAAAAACAACAGGATGTCGCCCATAGGCTCGGACAGATGGATCTGCATCACCGTGGTCAAGGCTGCGTCGAGGTAATCTGATTCCGGTTCACGGGAGTACAGAATCTCAACGGGGAACGTTCGACCAGGAATGGTGAAAATCGGGCATGCATTGAAGTACTCGCTGAACTTGTCAGCGTCCAGGGTAGCAGAGGTGACAATGACCTTGAGATCCTCTCGCTTCTTCATGGTCTTCTTGAGGAGGGCAAATAATACGTCGGTGGCGATCGTACGTTCGTGGGCTTCGTCCAGCATGATAACGGAGTATCGCTTGAGATCGGGGTCGATCAGAATCTCACGTTGCAACATGCCGTCCGTCATGTACTTGATCTTGGTCGCCGGACTGGTGACATCTTCGAACCTGATCGTGTAGCCGACTTCCTGTCCAAGCATGCAGCCAACTTCCTCGGAGACACGCTTGGCAACTGAAACAGCGGCCACACGACGAGGCTGCGTGCAGCCGATGATGCCATTATTCGTGAAGCCGGCTTCGGCGAGATATTGTGTCAACTGGGTCGTCTTTCCTGAACCAGTTTCACCCACGACGATGAGAACCTGGTTCTGTCTGACGGCATCAATAAGCTGTTGCCTGAAGGCATAGACCGGCAGAGACTCGCGCTGTTCTTTGATGGTCATGTTGGTTCGCTTGCCGAGCGACTGATCCTTGGGCACGACAGCTCGCTTCCACTCAGGCACAGCATCTGGAGCCGCTTGTGATGTTTGGTTGCGCTTCCGCAGATCGCTGGCAAACTGTCGCTGTTCGGGGTTGGCCATCGGATCGTTCCACTGCGCCGATAGGTCAACTTTTTGGTTCTCTTGCTGACCCTGAGCTTCATCCGTCCGCATCTCCTTTCGCTCCTTGGCCAAATTGGTGCCTGCCATGGCGGCCCTGTTGAGCGATCCATCTGGTGCCTTGACAACTCGGATCGGTGACAGCTCGAGGGACTGCTTCGTCTGTCCAGCCAAGAATGGTGGCTCTTCATCACGAATCTCAATATCCACATCCTCTTCCAGATCCATCTGTCCTTCTCCCTTGAGTGTCGAGTGATATTCCTCCTCCAAATCCGGGTAATCGGAAGCCTTGGCGATACCTGCCGCAATCATTTGTCGGATTTCCCAGCGCTCTGGTGAGGTCATTCGCTTCTTTTGTTGCCTGGCGATGGCAGTGGCTATATACGAGCCGTTTGTGTCGTTCCCGAAGCCATTAGCACCGCCATTCTTTGCACCACCGCCCAAGGCCTCCATATTTGCGCCTGATCCCAGTCTCATTTGCGGCGCCAGATCCATACCAGTCTCCTGGTCGACATCCTTCATCGAAAGACCTATCTTGCCAGCCTCAATCTTGACAACCTTGACCTTGACATTCTGGCCTCGTGAAACAACATCCTCCGGATGGTTGACTCGTTGACCAAACGCCGAGATATGTACTAAGCCGTCGACCTTGCCCCGTACGCCGTGAAGGTTGACGAAGGCACCGAAATCCTTGACACCCGTGACGTGTCCATCGTAAACCTTGAATAATATCGGCGCATCGTCAATTTCTTGCGGCGGTGATCGTCGAAAATCGTCGTCGTCGTCTCTGTATCGGGTATTCTTTCGGCGTCCTCGAGCTGGCGATCGTGATCGTGATCGTGACCTGGACCGCGATCGGTATCTATCCTTACGCTTCCTTCGCGAATCGTCTCGGTAGTCATCTGGCGTAGGCGTGCGGCTTCGTTTCCTCTGAGGTCGCTCTCGATCTTTTGTTGATGGTTTTGGTGCTAAACTTTCTAGGAGAGCAAAAGTATCGTCGATGGCCTCGACCTCTTTATCGGGAATCGTCAGTCCTTTAAAGACCTTGGTCGTCTCCTCGGCTCGTCGCTCCTCTTCTTTGCTTTTCTGTTGACCCTTAAGTGCCGGGTGCATAGTCCTGACAAGCCTATCAATACTTTCAACCAGACTTGGTGGAAAGTCGGCACCGATTGAGGCCAACTTGGCCTTGAATCCGTCGAAGGAGTCGCATTCTAGGCGTTGGGCGATCAAAAACTCGGCCAAGGTCTTCTCGCTGATTCCCAAATGATTTTGCAATTCCGACGTAACTTTCGATACGAGGGAAAGCAATTCGAGCGATTCCAAATCATCCATATTCTCTGGACAGTGAGTGAGTGGTTGGGTTGGACGAAGTCGACGAACGACCTGAAGCTGCGGGAAGTGGAATTGGTTCGGAGACTTGGACCTGGAAATCGCTTGGCACGACCTGCGACAGCTCTGCGCAATATTTTGCAGACCGCCTTGGTCCTCAGGGTCTCTCCGGCAACCCTAACCCGCAAAATGGATCTCGAGTGGTTTGAAAGATCTCAAGGAGTGATCTTTTTGACTGGACGCTCCGGATTAAAACTGCAAAATGCTACTGGTATGTGTGTTGGCTGACCTGATAGCACAAATGCTAAGTAAACTTAATGCATTCATCTTCTTGTTAAATGCCTGTGGTATTTATCCGAATACGTCTATATTTCTTTGTGCATGCTTCATTCATTGGAAAACATCACGGCCTCCGAACTAAACTCCTCGACCATCAGCCCAGAAAGTAATCATCATCATTCACACAACATGACCCTTAATTGAAAGTTACTGCCATGTCCTTCCACGACGCGCCCAGACGCGATAAGTACAGGTTTCCACGTGCTGTAACTCCAAGTTGTGAAAGTTTGGACCCCCACTGCAAAATCACAATCTGGGCCTCACATCATGTGTGTTTGCTCAACCCTAACCCGGCTAACTGGGTGCCAGTTCCCCCAGGCACTCCGCCCCAGCCGTTCGGTCTAACCCCCAACAGGACAAGCGCTCATGCACAACTGGGCAATTACGCAAGCTTCCCCTGGCCACTTCTGCCGCTGCTCTGCTGATCAGTGACCTCTGGCGATCCACTCTTGCATCACCGGTCCAGCAACCTGCCCCTCGACTCAACTCTCGATTGTTCGCCTTCTTCTTATTCCAATACCTTTGTTTTCTTTTCTTTTCTTTTCGAGAACACCTATTGACAACACCACGACACCCTCAGTCTCTCTCTCCCGAGATATATTTCGGGATCCATCACATCATGTGCTCAGCCGACATCTTCCTTGGCCTTTTGGCGATTCTCTTCCCGCCGCTCCCAGGTTCGTCGTCACCCCACAACCCCGCTATTGTCAATGAGAGCGAACAGCGTCATCACCACCACGAAAACCAAAACAGCTCTTAACAATGATTGAATGACTAACATTTATCTTTCACAGTCTGGGTAAAGCGTGGTATCTGCTCAGCAGACTCCATCATCAACATCCTCCTCCTCCTCCTAGGATACGTACGTTTTGTCCCTCCCCAGCAGCTTCGTCATCCACCAACCAACTAACTTCTCATCTCACCAGATCCCCGGTCTCATTCACGCCTGGTACATCATAGCCAAATACCCCGACCTCCCCTACGACTACGAGTACCACCAGGGCGCCCACCGCGCCGAACACGGCGGCAACGGTCAAGTCTACGTTTTCGTCCACGACGGGCAAGGCGGCACTCGTCGCGTTCTCGCCACCCCGCAGAATCAACAGCCCAAGCTCCAACCTCCCCCCGGTCAGAATGGCAACAACAACAACAACAACCTGAACTACGGCTCAACCGCCTCTGCCAGCAATAAAGGCCCCTCCCGCCCCAACTTTTCCAGTGCTGCATCATCATCGCCCCAACAGCAACCACAAGCAGGTTCCTCCTCTCAGCACGAGGAAGGCGTCGCTGGTGGATCAAGCGACACCCCGCCAAGCTACGCGCAAGTCGTAGCCGGCGATCACAAGATCCAGACGCAGGAGTAGGACCCTACTAGAAGTCGAGGGGGACCGCCTCTGTCGCCTTCTCAACAACATTCTTAGTGGGATCCTGAAATTAGGGGCTACTGCACACAGCTCTGCTGCCGGGAGGACTTCTTTGAACGGAGACGGCGCTCTTCGTTGAGGAGAATGTCGTGGATCCCTTGGCAGGGCAACAAGCTCTGGTGATGATGACCAAGAGAAATGACTGATCTGCTGTGGCTGTGTTCATCCATCACTTCAGTGGAAGTCTTGCTGGACCTCCTCTTCTCTTTCTCTTTTTGCTCATGTGTTGGAAATGATTTAATGTATGGATATGGGTGGAAACGGTGTTGGGTTTTTGGCTTTACGGTATTTTCCTTATTCTCCCTGTTCTCGCCAGTCAGCGAAAAGCAATCAATCGCCCCCCTCCCCTTTCGAATTATATTTCGGGCGTTCGAGGTAACTGAGGGAACACCATTTTTGTAAATGTGGATATGGCTTCAGCTTCACCTATCCGACACATGGCAATGATCAACGACAGAATTCAGTCCCAATATTTATCACAGTGAATAGTAGTATGGTCTAGAGCTCTTTCTGTCCTTCAGCCTACCGCGTCACCTTCCCACTCACATGTCACTCCAAACTTTAACAAAGTATACGCGCCACTCAAGGTGTCACAACATTCCAATGCAGTAAAACGAAGAGGCCTAACATGGTGCATGCCTAAGTGAGGTGACCGGCTTCGTCTTGTGCAACCTTCACCAATGCCACTAAAAGCGTGATCTGATCTTCTCCGATGAACACCTTGCCCCCTGCCAATTCGACCCCCAATACATTCCCGAATTTTCACTAGACATCAAAACAAACATTTAGGATGGATACATCAAAAATAAGCCAAAACCTGGATACTTCGTATCATCGCATTTATTGATGCTTAACAGGGAGGAACTTTGCGCAAGTCTAAGTCTTTGGAAGGGTCACGTACGAGTCGAAAAGTATCATCATGTCATCACGTCTTGACTGTTCAAAACGATATAGGTCCAAGACCTAGCACCTCAGAGCACATTCATGGGCTGAACTGCTACCCTGATAAGAGGATTTTGTATCAGAGAAATACTATAAGGACGGGGGGTTATAATATTTTGATTGGGTCTCGTAATGTTGTCAATGGGTGTTATTGAAATACTAAAAATCAGAGGTATAGATAGAACAAGAAGAATGCGAACAATCGAGAGCGACCTCGGAGGAAACGAAGCCGCACGCCTGAGCGGGATGACTACGGAGACGATTCACGAGGGAGGCGCAAGGATAGATAGATACAAATCACGATCCAGGTCACAATCATGATCGGTAGCTCGAGGGCACCAAAAGAATGCCCAATCCAAAAATGACAATGTTTTCACCCACTCGGCCGTCCACATACACATCGACATCTTGTCCATACGCATTAAAGGAAGGTAATTATGACAAGGTTTATACGGAACCTAGGGCCCATGGTATAAGATCTCTTGATGCATATGGGCAGCATTCTGCAGTCATATGACAACGGTTCATTTTCGGGGGCAATGGCACAAAAGATCACACGTCCTCAAAATCATCGATTTCAGATACTTGACTATCTGTTTTCAGGTCTCTTACCTCCTTTTTGTCACCCCGTAAAAATAACGCCTGTTGGTACCTCCGTAAACCCCAGCCATGTAAATTACCGACCCAAAAATTTCGTCAGCGGAAAGAAGATATGCGTTAGAGGCTATTTAATCCTCCTCCGGATCACCAAAGGGGACATCATTGATGTTAAAGTCATCATTGTGGATGGACGGGCCTGGGCGACAGTTGGGCACAGGCTCCTTGTACTTCCACATCAGCTCCTGCGGCAAGAATGTGTAAAACGAAGCAAGAATCTCATCGACGTAGTAGATCAGCTTGAAGCCCATCTGGGTGTTGCAAGTTCCCAACTTGAGCTTCATGCCTGGTTTGAGCAGGGCCAGAATCTTGTCCTCCAGAACGAACAGAGACTCGACATCCTCCTCATCAGGGATGGTCGCATGCATCGAGTTTTCCCAGCCATCTCGGATAATGACTGGACGGGCAGTCATGGTGCCGCAAGGCGGAATGTCAGGATAGCCAGACAGGTGCTTGTTGACTACCGAAACCTTGTTCTTGATCTCTTCGGTCGGGCGAGTGATACTGCAAACCTCGAAGAAATGCTCCGTGACTCCCGGGAGAACCCTGTGTTCATCCGGAATGGTGTTGCTGGGAAGCAGGAGAGACGTTGTGATGACTGCGACAGTGGCGCGTGCATAGCCACGATCGATGGGTTCGTTCCAGGTGTAGCGGTTATCTGCGTATTCCTCTGGTTTGGTAAACAGAGTCCTGACGCAACTGTTGAAGTGGCCGGGGACGAGGAGTGACAAGTCGGAGATGGCGGCTGCTTCATCCAGGGCAATATCGGCGATCTTGATGGCGTTTGCCAGGTCCTCACCATACTCAGGGCAGACATTGTGCTGAGCAATATACTTGAGAAAGTTGGACACAACACTGGTGCCAAGCCAGATTGTTTCCAGGTCACCACCGGCCAACCGTGAGAGGTGATGCGATCTGCAGAAGTTAGTCAGTGTCTAAGCCTTCTCTCGGCAAAGTAGCTGCCATGGGGGTCTAGCTTACAGGAAGCCAGCAGCAACTCCAGAGAAGTCAACATCCCAGTGCTCGGGAAACTCGGGCTGGTAAAAGATGGAGTGCTCGTTGTATTCAGCACCACCCCGGATGACATCGTCGGCAATCATCTCACGGATCTCGGTCTTGGATGACTCCTCCAGTGTCTCTTTACCTAGATTCCGAGAACCCTGGAACTGGCGAACTGTGGTATCAACGCCACCAAGAGTGAGATAGCGCGAGAAGAGCAGCTCACGCTTGTTGTCCAAGCGGCGGCGAGCACGGAACCGCTGGATGGCCTCTTCGATGCGGGCGATGAAGGGGCGGTGCGGAGGATAGATCAGTTCTTTTTCCTCTTCGAACTCGGCGGGGGTCATCGGCGGGTCACAAAAGTATTCTGTGTCATTTATAACAACATTAGCTATCACGCGAGCATTGATAGGATATTGAGATCTCAGCCCCCGCAATGATTGACCTTCGAACCCTGTCGCTTTCTTCTTGGGCTTGCGGTTCTTCTTCTTCTTCGTCTCCTTCACCGGCAAGGCGGGGGCGGAGCCAGAGTCAGGCAAGGAAGACATGGTGATAACGCTGCAGATACCTTATTAGCGGTGTGATTTTTCGGCAGTGGAAATGAGTATACGAAGAGGCTATGGTAGTATCCTGGAAACGGTGCGAGCTTACCAGCTTTGATCCGATGGAAGCAGGGAGTGTCTTGCTTCTGGCGATGAGGTTCGGTAAGTTGAGCGAAGCAAAAGGCGCCAACAAGCGAGAGAGAGAGAGGCGGTGCCAAATAATCCGGCGAGTGAGGAAGAACCTGGAAGTCTCTGGAAGCAAGGAGCGAGATAGGAAGGAGTGTTGGATTATCAGATTCACTACGCAGAGGACCTGTGAGGACCGAATCCGAACTGGAACCTACCAACTTAACCACCGTCTCAGGGAAGAGCTCTAAGTATCACATGATGAAAACGTCTAGTTTGAACAGCGTTCATTTTCAAGAACCTGTTTAGTATTGTTGAGGGTGTTTGTGAGGTCCGTAAATGCCATTGTTTGTTGCTTGCCGTTTGCGATCAGAAATCAACACACCCAAACGCAGATATGGAAAACAGCTCTGCTCCAAGCTGCCCACTGCTCAACCACTTGCCAGAGGCCACCAAAAAGTGACGCATAATCAAATTTCCACAGTCGATAACTTCGACCAGCATTATGAATGATCATGTGCTATCATGACTTCAACAAGAACCCTAGCGATATAACAACGATGTGTCTCTACCATCACTCCCTGACTGAAACTACTGATTGAAGACGATGATGTCTCTGTGGAGGAGGCCTGCTGTCACTCCACTAGACGGCACTAATGCATGCATGCAGGGGTCAGTGAGGTGCGACAGAGAGAAATGCCGGTCGATTTTGAGGCCGTTTCGCATGCAAGCTTGCACTAACAACTCTCAGTGGGGGTACTATGCAAAATGTGGTAAGGCGTGCGAGATTGAAGCTGAACGTTTGAGGGCCTCCGGATAATTTCCATCGCGATACTTTCGTACACGACGGCGGTTCCGGGGTCCTCACTCGGCCTCAGCAGATACGGATTATTGACGCAGTCTGTTGAGTTTGATGAGGTGAATATCTGCTGAGATCTATACCTGTTTAGTTCAGCAAATATGTAGTATGAGGGCTTTTATGTTGGATGAACGTTTCATGGTGGGTGATCCGATCCTGAGACTTGATGTTTGGTCATGGAGGGGTTCCGCATGCCGACTTAAGCAACATGAATGACACCCACCTCTTTCACCTTCGTTGGTACCTATCGCCGACCACGACATGCCCATTCAATCAAGCGGTGTACGTATCAGACGGGCGTCTGCAGAGAAGACATGTCTGACAGAGCGAACAAGTACGAAGCAGAATGCAGGTCATGCTAAACACCCATGAAATTTACTGCATCCAGTGCTGCGGTCAGCGGGGGTCTTGGAGATGGGAATCTCAGTGAATGGACAAAAAAACTCTTCACAAGGCAGAATAGGTAAGTTGGGGCTGTGACACGAAATCTTGTTCGCCCCTAGATTTTGACTGGACAGGAAGAGGCAAGTCGTGCCAAGTCTGCCTCTCTCTCGATCCCGCGTATGCTTTCTCGGGTGCTGTAATTGTTGAGTGTGTCCGCCACCCCCGAGGGACCGCCACAGCTAGGCCTGGTGAATGATTTGACAGAATGATTTTGTTCACGGGAGACTTCCGGGCAACAAGAGGGCGCAGTGACAGAGGGGTGGTCGTCAGGGTCTCTTCTGCACCCTTGCTGCAGAGAGCACAAGACCCAGTCATCTTCGACGATATTCATTGGTCGAACGCCAGATTCCCGGCCCTTTGGCGCTGGCGAAGCGATCCGCGCAATGCGAATGCGGAGAGTCCCCTCTCAGGTGGTGCCCCCCAAAATCTGCACCTGGGACATTGGCATCATTGTGCGCTCCGCCTCCGTCTTGCGCCAACGCCGACTCATCCCCATCCTCCGGCCCCTGACGGTGTGTGTTGCCTGTAACCTAGAACCGCAGTAGAAAATGTCGAGATCGCCCGGCCCCGTTGAACCGTATTTTTCCTTGTTCATGCACTAGCTAAGCACGAATGAGAAACAGACAGAACAGACTTTCATCTCTCATATTGATCGATCGCTTGATTCCTCGGGCAACTTCTGTACCTCGATGCAACTAATGCTGATTGCGGCCCGATCCCGACCCCTCCATAGAAATATCCACGGCGGGGCCCTCAGCTGGACTCTCCATTCTCCAACACCATAAAGGTACAGCCAGGTCCTCGACGCGCCATCCCAGTGATCCAAACACAAGATCCTCTAGTTGTCTCTGCCAGTTCGCAAAAATGATTAGCAATCGGGAAATTCCAAACCACTCCGACCTCAAGCCATATAACCATGCGGTTGCTGGGCAGTAAGTGCGCCGAAGCCTTGATCTGTTGGTCTTGACCGCAATTACTGACCTCGCTTTCGCTTTTCACAGTGATGGCACATTATGCGATCCTGATGGAGAGCTCTTCATCAAGCCCTGTGTTCAGCAGGAGATCGACTTCTACCAGACTGCCCAAGAGTCGCACCAAGCTTTCGCCGATCTAATGCCCGAGTATCTCGGAACACTTGTCCTCAACGGTGCGACCGACGTCCACTCGATTGACGAGCAGCTCCCAGCGGTCGCAGACCACATCAGCCAGCACATGAAGGAAGAGGCGGTGCGCATGGCCCACGAGCGCGCGGCGGAAGCAAAAGCGGAGGCGGCAAAGCCCCACGACAACATTCGGTGGAATCCCAACAAGAACCGCAAGATCGCAACCGACAAGTCGGTCGTCCTCGAGAATGCTGCGTACGGCTTTCACCACCCCAACATACTCGATGCCAAGCTTGGTCAACGTCTCTGGGCTGATGATGCGCCGATGGAGAAGCGCAAGCGGTTCGACGAGATCACCAGGCAGACAACGAACGGGTCGCATGGGTTCCGGATTGCAGGGATGCGCGTGTACAAGGGAGGTGACAACGAGGCCGAGTGGGACCAGGAGAACTATAAAGTCTACAACAAGGACTATGGCAGATTCCAAGTCAACAAGGACAACATTGTCCAGGAAATGCGCAAGTTCATTTTCAACGAAAAGGCTGGAATCGACGAGGATCTCGGGCGCGCCATTGCCGAGGCTTTCCTCAACGACTTGAGGCATGTCGAGAAGGTCCTCGCCAGGGAGGAGTCGAGGATGTACTCTGCCAGTCTGCTGTTTACCTTTGAAGGAGACGGTGAGGCGCTCCGGGCAGCCATCGACCAGCAAGCCCAGATCGCATCCACCCCTACTCCGGCACAAAACGCCAGGGTAGAAAAGCTCAGCAATGGCGAACCTACACTGTCGACCGTCCGCGTTGATAGCGGCATCGTGATGGACGACGATGGCGAGATGGTCTATGGCAACGGAGGCATTATTGAGGGTGACGTCAAGGTTCTTGAGCTGACAGGAAGCGACGACGATGATGATGATGAGGACTTCTCTTCGCTTCCCAAGATCTACAATCTGAAGCTCATCGACTTTGCGCACGCCTCCTGGGTGCCTGGGCAGGGTCCCGACGAGAATAGTCTGGTTGGCGTTCGGAGTTTGATCAACATTTTTGAGGAGTTGGCTGGTGAAAAATAAAGCATAGAGCGGGAGAGCGAGGCTTTTGTTTCTATTATTTCCTGGCGTACGAGAAGAAGGAGGGAAAGCCCACGCATTTAGGGGGCATTATGACCATCATGACAGACACACATACAACGAGGGGCGGCTTAGACCTCGATAACAGAGCGCGTTGATTTTTTTTTCGATTTCGTAAATACCCATTTACTTTTGTATATGCTACATGAGAATTCCACTTTATTACAAATGACCTCGTCTTCTATTGTGCCGTGTAGCTTTGTTTCCCAGTCTCGAAGTGACTCTCTCCAAGGATGTGATATCAGGGTGCGACCCACTGTAATGCAGTCGCTAACTTCAGCCCTGCAGCCCTGCGCAAGCCCTGTCTTCAGCTCCCCAGCACAAAGACGTCACTGGACCGCCCGTCGCGTCGCGCAATCGAACGGTTTTCCAATTCCACCTGGGCAGCTATCTAACCGCGATCAGCCAAAATTCACGTCTGAAGCTATTCCGACCATCCAACCCCAACACAACCGATTGCCCACAATGTCGATCCCAGGACTGGGGCAAATTGCTCCCCAGGTAAGTTGTTCTTGAATTATTGAGATTCTCAGAATCGGTCATTGCTGGGATGTGATCTCTTCACGAATGACATGTGCACGAACTTGCCAGAGCTCAACGATGCTGCTGGTCTAGGTAGAAACTACCACCTCCATATTCTCGACCATGTCCCTCCATGTCTGGTGTCAAGACCCTGCGTTTCTTCTCTTCGTGCCCATCGCTGACTTCCTCCCCCAAAACAGCCCACAACCACCTCCTCCAACCGCACAATAACCCTCCGCCCCCTAGGCGAATGGCGCTTTTCCGTCTCCCGCGCCTCGTCCATAACCTGCCGTCTTCTCTCCGGAACCGCCGAGCGCGACGGCACCGAACTCTCCCTCAACCAGCCCTACACTTTCACCCGAACCAAATCCAAGATCCTCACCTGGACCGGCTGCGTCCTTGAAGTCTCCGGCGACTTCGACTCTGAATCCACTAAAAACTACGACCAGCCCGACCAATCCCCTTTTGTGTCATACTTTAACCTCCACTTCGCCCTCCATCAACGCCGCGTCACCGCCGCTACCTCTTCTTCACAGTTACCAGGGCCGAGAGTGATGATTTGCGGCGGAGCAAACACGGGGAAGACCTCCTTGGCAAAAATGCTGGTTGCCTTGTCGACGAGGATGGGGGAACAGCCATTGCTGGTTAATGTTGATCCAAGAGACGGGATGTTGTCACTGCCAGGAACGATTAGTGCGGCGGTTTTCGCGACGGTGATGGATGTTGAAGACCCGAGCGGGGGGATAGGAGTTACGAGCACGCCGAGTAGTGGGCCCAGCGCTGTGCCGGTGAAGTTGCCTATGGCTTATTACTATGGAAGACAGAGAGTGGGAGATGATGAGGGGTTGTGGAGGAGTTTGGTCTCGAAACTGGGGAGTTCGGTTAGGGCGAAGTTTGGGGCGGATGATAGTGTGAGGAGCGCGGGGTTGGTGGTTGATACGCCTTCGCCTGAGGCAGGGGGAGATGTGAAGAAGGAAGAAGAAGGGGAGGAGGGGGGAGGGGTGAAGAGGGAGGTGGATAGGTTGGTACATGTTGTTAGGGAGTTTGCTGGTGAGTTGCTCTACATTCTTCCATGGGCGGGATGGGTTGCTGACAGTGGGAAAAATGGGCAGTGAATATCGTCGTGTTGTTACAGTCACCGGAACTACAAGCAGAGCTGGAGAAGCGGTTGGCGGGTGAAAAGACGGCCCATGGGGAGGATATCACGGTTCTACCCCTCGAAAAGTCGGATGGGGTGGCGGAGAGGAGCAGTGATTTCTTGAAGGCGGACCGGGAGGCGGCGATCAAGGAGTACTTTTTTGGAGATTCTAAGCGGACGCTAAGTCCCTTTACGCAATCGGTTGGTTTTGATGATGTGGCTATTTTCAAGGCGCCCGATGGTAAGTGGTCACTGTCCTTGTTCCGAGGCATGGGCTAACATGGGAAAACAGATTTCTACGACTCCTCGGCAGCACTGGAACCAGCAGAGATATCTCAGGAGATGTCCCACTGGACGCTGGCGGTTATGAACGCCTCGGTTAATGACCCGCCAGAGACAATACGACAGGCTCCCGTGGTGGGATGGGTTGCCATTGCGGATGTAGACGAGGACAGGCGGCGACTCAAGATCTTATCTCCCGTCAGTGGACGGTTGGGGAACAGGCCTATGGTTTGGGGCAGCTGGCCGGAGCCATATATCAACTTGCTTGGGTAATGCTCTGGTTCAGGTTTGCTTTTACTATCTGGTGTTTGGCTTTACAAAAAAAGGCCATGTCAGCGTTAGATTCTCGGGGGTATACCCAGTTGGTTGGGAGAAGGATCCGTAGATCGTAGTCATTAGCGAGCATCATGTAGCCTCACTTTAAGTGCTCTTCATGAAAATAAACTACCGTATGAATGAGAACATCACACACGCTGGCAACCATGGTAACAAGCCGATTCTCACCCAGCGAGTCACTTTGTTCAGTTGAAACCTCAGTTCAAGTTCACGGTTGGACTATCAGCGCGCAAAAAAGCTGGTCAGAAGGGTAGGAGCGACATCAACATAACGCCACAAGACATTATTCACCAGTCGGATACCATCCAGAGGTATTCGTTGTATCAGTTCATCAGATCCACCAAGTAAGATTTAGCGTTGCTGTCAACAGTTACCCCTCTCTGGCTGCGCTCGCATCGGCATTTCAAAAGGTGGAGTGTCAAGGCGGACGGGCGAGGAGAGGGGGGAAGTGTTTGCCGATGATGATGGATCGACAGGTCGCAAAAGGGGGCTTGCATTTTCACCGGTTTTGCTTTTTCTCGGGGGAGGCTGGTTGATATTCGCTTATCCTCCAAACTGACTCTTCCCCGAGAAAATGCTTGTTGCCAGGAGAGACAAACGGAACCATACCTACAAAGTTCCAACAATTTGACATATCGGACGTTTACGAATGAACCGTGGGGGGAGAAGCGAGGGGATCCCTCTCTGTCTGTGACCTGCCTGTCTGGGGAGGGCTTCCCCTGTCCAAGCCACAGGCCAGTGCCACCCCGGCTGCTGTCAGCACAAGAAGCTTAACCACACTGTCGGATTCTCAAGTGCCAGGATCAGGGCACCATCGAGTTCAAGAAAGTGGATGGAGAATTTAAAAGTGGCTTTGTGTGAAAACTGCAGTCGAGTTTAGATCGAGCTAACAGTCTTGCTTTGAGTAACCTGATCTCCTTTACCTGCAACGGCAGTTTCGGTCAGCTAGTGGTCAGTGGACGGAATATCTGGGGAAAAGGGCTAGAGGCATGAAGACAGCGGTCTATGTGCCATTCACCGCTCGATCAAAGTCAGTGTTGAGCGCGCGTAGGAATCCAGTCTCGGAATGACCCCGTCGGTTTGCAAGGCGCAAGTATGTATCGGTTCAGCTGAGAGTTTGTATCCGATTTTTTTTCTGACACGTCAATTTTTTCTTGTGTGTCTTGGATGGGGAGGGAGAAAGGACGGAGGCTAGACCCTTTTGTCTTGCAGCTCAGAGATACAACCACAGCATCTTGGCTTCCGTTCCGAACCTGAATGCCTGAATGCGGTTTGACGGGATTCAATTTCCGTCGAGGGAGGTTCGCTTGGACTCGGTCTGCTGCAAAGCCGAAAGTTCCAGTGTGAAAGGGTGCCATATCACACCATGCTCAACCGAAGAAGGTGCACTGTACTCGACGAGAGTTTGTTAATACTAATAATAATGATCACGACAACCAATATTTGTGACCGGGAAGCGTCTCGCAGCGGAATGCACAAAAGTTCGATCCTTTCATTTTCGGTGCAAGAAAACAAATCCCAGTTCATCAATTTCCTCTGTCCAAGGCCTCAACGGTCGCGCATTTGCGGGCGGGAGCCCCCGCAGCGCACGAGCCATATGCACTGAGTGGCCAGCCGCCAGGATCTCCCATGATCCTTGCACGTCAACTGAAAGTACCCTGGACATGGACAGATCCACACAACGCTGTCACTGACTGTGACCCGCGTCGATTTTACACCTCTCCGATTGTCTCTATTGTTGCTCTCCCTGTCCTAAAAACGCAGAGCAGAAGTACCCAAGTTCATATCTTTGCGCACTTCAAGGAGAAGACGGGGGTAACATGAGGAACTTTTCAGTGACATCCAGGTAAACCTTGGTACACCTCTAAAAGTGCCCAGACCCACGGGAGTTCACAATCGCTTTCGCTTAACTGCACTCTTGGTTGGCTGGATGGGGCTCACAAGATGGCATCAACCAATGGGTGCGTTGCCAGCCACCGGCTTTGCTGCAACTCACAACTCTCACCAAGTCGATCCCGGTTTCGCTTGGACCAGACCGCCGGCGCGGCTCACTCATGCACAAGATCGAGTCCTCCGAGGATATTTTTTATCCCACAACATCCAGTCAGCCGAGCTGGGCGCCTGCCAACCTTTTTTTCTTCTCGTGCCGTCGTTTCGTGAGCTCCGGCAGGTCCAGCCCAACCTGCTGGACAAATGGATCGTGAGGCACCAGACAGGCGATGACCTCATGTGGTGCCATTACAACTTATCGTTGTTGTCATGGATGGCCCGGAGTCGTCTCATGGGAAGTTCAACAACACGACACCTCTCCCACCCATCAAGATCCATCATCTGCCCAGCCAACAAACACCGAGAGCAAATGCCGGGTCAGGCCTCCTTGACCGCAATCTCATCTCTTCACAAACCCGCTTGGGTTTCCAAAGGGTTTGTTGGTTGGTGGGGTTTCTCTCTCTCTTTTGTTGGTCTTGCTCTGCTGTTGTTGTTTCTTTTGCTGGGCGCCTGGATGACCAGTCACTGCAAACCACATTTTGTGACGTGGGTGTGTGACCCAGACGGACTCGCAAATGACACTCCCTCTTTGCCCACCCCCGAGCGGCTTGCCTCGTCTCCGAGTTAGGTTGGTTCCCTTGGTTTCTTCTTTTTGTCATCTTTTTGCACCAGCACACTTCGTCGTACCATCCATCATCCACTGGTGTCCTCCCAACGGAACTGGTGGTGCGTGTGCGTGGTAGGGCGAAGCGGAGGTTTTTGTTATGGAGAGAGAGCGCCTAACCTGGAGGAGCCAGCTCCCGCTTTTTTTTTTTTTTCCCCTTGCAATCCGCGGATCCAATCCGAAGCCGGACAGGGGATTTGAATATGACCTTGTTGATCACTTCACACCCGCCCTAAGCGGGCCATCACTCCGGGGCAATTGTCTTGTCTCTCAAAAGTGGATTACTTGCTTCTTTTCTCGGACGGATTTGCTCTCTCATTTCCCTGTATCTAAAGCTGCCCATCACCTGCCAACTTTATCATTACCTGGTTAGACCCTATTTGGTCTGTTTGGATTTCTTGCTTGTCGTCATTTTGATCATTCCTCCATATGTCTACCATTCGAGATATCACCAGCCAGGGCATTTTTTGTCCTACGATCAACCTCAACATCTCCTGACAATAACTTCTCACTATCACACCTTCCGTTCGTGGGACTCGCATCCTCGGGAATCACACCCCCGGGACAGTTAGACTTTCAAGAAATTGCTACCAGGCAGGCCAGACTGAAGGGAAGAAGAAAGGAAAGCGCCACGAAACACACCTCGCTTCCTCGCCAGCCGTCCTCGAAGCTGTCCAAAATTGGATCCCTGGACAGAAAATTGTGGTGGATGTGGCTTGCGTCTGTTACCTTCTCTCCTTGACTCCAGCAAACAATCTTGACGCCTTCGACGTCGATATCGACAACGAGCAACAATCACCACACGGAATGCGCTGCCGCCTTCATGGACATCCCTCTCGACGGTAGCTGGACCCGACGTCTAGCTTGCTGGAGGAGAAATCATTGTCCTTACAATGATAGAACTATTGCATCCCTCGTCCTGGACGAGTCCTCGAAGCAGCCTCTTCACAACGGCCGCGATCCAGATATTGTCGCCGATCATGCGGCGATTAGTTCCCGACGACGACGACGACGACGAACACTCAGCGCATACAATCTACCTTCTCACCATCCTGTCCCTCGCCTTTGCTTCCATCAGTGTCGTCTCGACAATGTCTACCCTGTACTGGTTCGTCAAGATGAGGCGAAGCTTCCGGCATGAGCAAGTCATTCTCCTCGTCACAAGTCTCGGTACAGGTTCCGCTAACTATTACCAGGTTGATCCTACTGCTGGTTCAGAGTGATTTTGTCAAGTCGGCTGCATTTGTCGTGTTTCCAATCGTCAGCTTATACAAAGGGCCAGTGGACTCGGACTCGGCGTTTTGTCAGGCCAGCGGGTTCGTGCTCACCATCGGTATCGAATCCTCGGATATTGCCATACTCCTTATTGCCTTGCATTCAGTCATGTACATCTTTCGACCACGCTCAGGACTTTACCCGTATCGACACCTAGCCTACTTGGCTTTCTATCTTTTTCCGTTGTCCGCAGCCTGCCTTGCTTTTATCAACGGCAACGGCTTCGAGAACGTCGGTCATTACTGCTACCTACGAACAGACAATAACTGGTCCAGATTGGCCCTCAGCTGGGTACCACGGTATTTCATTTGTGCTAGTATCATCACCATCTACGCCTTCATCTACATTTACATCCGGAAGAGGATGGACGATTATGGGAGGAGGAGTTCAGGCTGTCTGCCGCAGGATCACCCGTCGACAACACCACCACCCGAGTCCTCGCCCCCAGCTGTCCCACGAATTTCCTACCACGGCCTGATCCCATCGACTCCGAGCTCTCGAAGAACGTCTGTCACCGACACCATCACGGCGTCGAAAGACAGACAGAGGTCAATATCAACCGTTAGCACCATACGGATGGAGAATGCTGGCAAGGTGGTCCAGCGACCACCACCTACCTTTGGATCGACTTTGTCTCCGCTAGGAAGAACACCTTTGTCTAAGTCTAGGCGGCCAATTCAGTGGACCTGGGATGGTTTTAATCAAACCTTCTCCGGCAGCAGCAATTTTGCCGTTGAAGAAGCAACAGATCCTCTGTCCGCGGAGCCCATCTCGGCCCCGCCTTCTCCTCCCGGGCCGATCTCTCGGCCGCTGCCGACACATGCACAACTCGCATCTTCTCCACCAAGACGTAGCCAGAGCCACATCACAATCATGAATGCTTCTCCAAGCCGTGCCGGAGCTGCCACGCACCCAACTAATACCCCGAACAATACTTCGCCTCAAGACAGCCCCAGGAACTCATTCTTCAACCGCGCCTTCTTACCTTCACGATGTCCTACTCACATCAATGGTGCAGATAGCGAGGGTCGGCCTTGCCAACCGCGGAAGACTTCTTCTCTCCCCAACATATTTACCATGTTACGCAGAGGGCCCGCGATATGGGGTTCATGGGGTTCACGAGCTTCGACTGGGGAAACGCTCGGGACAGCGCACTCCCCTGTGCACTTCAACCCGGACGCATTCGACCACGACACCTCGGATGTTTCGAGAAACCGGGAGAAGATAAAACGACAGCTACGGAGCCTGTTTGTATACCCTCTTGTGTACATGATCATTTGGGTGTTTCCCTTTGTATCACATATTATGGGGTACGATGATCGGGTGACGAAGGGTGATCCCCGCTGGTTGTTGATCTTGGGGATCGTATCACTTTCGGTGCAAGGCATGGTAGATTGCTTGTTATTTACGGTGAGGGAGCAGCCGTGGAGGCACGCACGAAGGGGAGGTTTCTTTGAACTCTGGTTTAGGAGAGTTTCAGTTGTTTGGGGAGCTTGGGGGAGGTTCTTTAAGGGAAGAAGCGGGAGAATTGCGGGACGAACGAGGGAGGAGATGTTGGTGGATGGAAGGCTCGCAAGGGCTCGACGAGAGGAAGAGATTACTCAGGAGCGTGCAAGACGGGAGCTTCTACGGGGTGCCAGCGGTGTTTCGGGAAATGCGACAGCCGCTGCTACGGCTGTGGGCACACCAGCTCCGCAGCGACAGAGGAGAGAGTGGTGGGATGCGGATTTGGCTTGGGTGGATGAGCGTGAGGAAGACGCCGTTGCTGGTGGATACGAAGATATTGAAGAACAACAACAGCAACAACAGGGCGAGGCAACTCATCAACAGAGACAAAGGGTTTCGCATTCACACGGGGATATCGGTTTGGAGACCACCACTACCACCACCACTACTACTACTACTACTACTACTACTACGGAAACTGGAACTGGAGTTTGAGAGGATGGGAATGGGAGAAGCAGGTCTGGTTACTGATCACCTCTTTTGGGCAGCATTGCACGCGCTGCATCTCTTTTGTCACTGGATTGGGGCAATTATTTCTTATCTTTTCAAGGGGCTTGGCTTTTCGCATTGGGTTGGGGCGTTTTTGGCTACGGATTGGAAAGATTTATACCCCCTTCGCGCAAGACTGCGTCGATTTTCTTTTTCTGTTCTTTTTTTTTTCTTGTATCGTGGAACCGGTTGGGTATCAGTTCGAAGCATGGGAAAGGTAACAGAACGGGGGTTGACAGGCCCCTCGTCTGTCATCAGTCAGATCAGCAGAGAGAGATAAAATAAGCATTCTTCATGATCAGCATCATCAATGATCATCACTACTAATAATATTATGCCTATGCAAATCATCCTTCCTCGGCGCCTTGTGAAGTAAGACATGCTTAGTCGATTCCAGGAAGTCTGGGGTAACAGTAGAAGCGGGCGGGAGTTGGCGGCGGCAGATGCTAGCGTCAGGAGGATCGTGAAATCTTGCGAGGGTCGATATGCCGTCGATCGCTCGGGGTAATCGTCGTGGGATTTTGTCCAGCGTAGATCACCGTTTTAAGGCTTTGCTTGGCGTTGAGGATGCTTGAGGATCAGGGGTGATGCATGTGGGGGGGGGGGGGGGGGGGGTTTGGTAGTTTAGAAATATTTATTTAATTTTAAAAAGCGCTAAAAATAGCGGTAATCATTTTACAAAAATAAAATAACATAAAAATTTTATTATTTACCGGATTA
>MU864472.1:7955-33697 GCA_033296905.1 Podospora australis | reverse complement strand
GCCCGCCCCGCCGCCCCCCCCCCCGCCCGCCCCCCCCCCCCCCCCCCCCCCCCCCCCCCCCCCCCCCCCCCCCCCCCCCGGGGGAGTTTAGATCTATTTCTGTCTATGTAGATAGCGCTTCTTCTAGCTGGAAGGATTTGAGCATGATTCATTCACATCATTCGTTTCTTTATTCGCGGAGGATTTGGTGGGTGATGATATTTCATGACTCCAGTTCGGTACCAGTGGTTTTTGGAGTGTCGTCCTGCAAGAACCTCACAAAAGCCTTGGTCATAAACACCCCGTCATGGTCGTCGCCGTTGCGGTCGATGCCGGACTGGTAGACTTCTTCGGGTATGACTGCCCCCCTGCGTAAGTCGAGGATCTCTTGCATGATTTCTGCCGTGAATTCCGGGTGGCCCTGGACCGTGATGACGCGGCCGGGGACGAAGAAGCCGTGGTTGGGGCATTTTTCTGTGGAGGCTAACCGGGTGGCGCCGGCGGGGGTGCCGTAGACTTGGTCCCGGTGCATTTGTTGGATTTTCTTTTTCATCATTATCAGCATCTGGTAAAATGGGGGTGAAAGGGAGAAAGAAGAAAGGCTTACGAGGGACTCCCTTCCCCCAAAGATTTCCTTTCCTTTTTCGGTGAGGGTAGTTTCAGTAACGCTGACTTCCCACCCGGCGTTGCTGCGGGCGACTAGACAGCCCATGGCACGAGCGACGATTTGGTGGCCGAAGCAGATGCCGATTACGCGGACGCGGGGGTGGGTGAGGGCTTTGCGGGTAAATTCGACGAGACTCAAGATCCAGGGGTCGTCTTCGAAGGAGTTGTGCTTGGAGCCGGTTATGAGGATTGCGTCGATCTCGTCGAGGTTGGGGTATGATGAGGGAGAGGGGGAGTTTACTACGTCGTGACCGGAGAGGGTGAATACTGAGTCTAAAGGGGCGGGAGAGACGGCGCGGGCGAGCAGGTGGGAGAAGACGCCGAAGTAGCCGTTGTATTTGGCGTTTGTGTTTGGGACGGGGGTGTCGGCCTCGAGGATTGCGAGGCGGATGGGAGGCATCTTGGATATCAAGGCTGCGGATGAGGGTGAGGATAGAAGTATGGGTTGGTTGTGAGTTATGGGTGCTGGAGGGTGAGTTGTAAGTGAGAGTGAAGATAAGGGGAAATCTCTCGGTAATAGCGGGAAGGGGGGCGAAGAGTGGTGACAGATGGGTTATGACCAGGCCAGATTTGAGCAGCCAAGTTGAAGGAAAAGAGTCGCCTGGACAACACGAACTCCGAAGACACCGTCTGAGAAAACACAGAGGGGCAAACAGAATGTTGATATGAAATGATATAAAAGACGATGAAACGGGCAACACTTGGTCGACCGTTATCGCCGCCGTTATCAACGACAACTTGGCAACGGCGGGGCGCGGGGTCGGAGTTCTTATCAGTGCTGCGATAAGCCGTTGTCGGAGCTGTCAGAGGACCCTGGCCTCGGGCCGCAGCATCGCCAAGAACAGGGACGGCTGCCGTGCCGCCCATACTTATAGTAGAACCCCCTGCCGGCCAGTCGGCTTCCCCCAATGGAGATGGATGGTCAAGATTCCCTGTTCGTGCCTCTTGCGTGACGCAACCGCCAGTTCTAGGTTTTCTATTGCAGCGCATACCGTTCTTGGTTGGTGATACCAGATCGATCGGAACCACGGTAGAAGCTGGAATTTGACTGGTATTGCAACACAAAAAAATCGGAAATAGGTCATCTGATAAATCTTCGGCACGTGGTTGAAGTGAGGGGATACAGAGTGTGGGATATAAGTTGTGAGCTCAGACGGGAAAGTCTGTAATACACAAAGTTGCACTTTTATTCTTTCTGTCGGTAACACAACTCTCGGGCCATGGCTTCCACCCGGGTCTCACTCAAATCCTTCCTGGCCACCGCCAGAAAGGCCCTCGCAGCCCCTCCCTCACAACGACCGAATCCCCTCACATTTGTCGTGGGCAATGAATCTGCCGGTACGCCTTCTCTCTCCTCTCATCTCATTTACAATCACTAACAAACCCCCCAGACTTGGACTCCCTCTGCTCCGCCCTGCTCTACGCATACTTCCGCACTCACACCCCACCTCACACCCTACACGTCCCCCTGTCCAACCTCCCGAGGGCAGACCTCGCCCTCCGCTCCGAGCTCAACGCCGTCTTTCGCACCACAAGCATCACCCCGCAAGACCTGATAACCCTCTCCGACCTCCCTTCCCCCTCTGACCTCTCCCCGGAATCCACCCGCTGGCTCCTGGTAGACCATAACGTCCTCACCGGGGACCTAGCCAAACGCTTCTCTTCCGCACAAATAATAGGCTGCATTGACCACCACGACGATGAGGGGGTTATCCCTTCTTCATGTTCCCCCCGGTTGTTTGCAAAATGCGGCAGCTGCATGAGTCTCGTCATTGACCAGGCCAAAGACGCTTGGTCTTCACCCTCAGAAACTGATGCAGAACTTGCCCGCGTGGCTCTGGCCCCGATTCTTATCGACACATTTAACCTCACGTCCAAGAACAAAGTTACAGACTGGGATATCAAAGCCGCTGAGTTTGCCGAGGCTAAACGTTCCGCAGCTCCTCCGCAGGTCTTTTCCCTTTCTTCTTCGCAGCCAAACACAGAATCTCCTTCGGAGAAACTGGAAAAGGGGGAGGCACAAAAAGAAGAGAAATACGACAGAAAGAAGTACTTCGACCTCCTCACCACCCTGAAAGACGACATCTCCCATCTTTCGTACAGAGACATTCTGCGAAAAGACTACAAGCGCTGGTCCGACGGGGGGTTCTCTCTTGGAGTGTCGACTATTGTCCAGGGGCTAAACACCTGCTTCTCCGAAATTGGAAACCAAAAAGAACTCCTCGATGCCCTGAAGGGGTGGGCACAGGAGGAAAACTTGGATATTACGGCTTGCATGACGGTTTCGAGACCGGACGGGGTGTTTACGCGGGAGTTACTGGTTTGGGCTTTGAATGAAGATGCGGTGAAAGTTACCAAGAAGTTTGTGGAGAAGAACAGCAGGGAGTTGGGACTGGAGGCTTGGAACGGGGATGACAAGAGCTTGGATTTGGAGGAAGAAAAGGAGTGGAGGAGGTGCTGGCGGCAGACGAATGTGGCGCATAGCAGGAAGCAAGTTGCGCCTATGCTGCGGGAGGCTATGAAGGATGTTGCTAAGTTATAAGGAATAAACGGCCAAGTTAAGAGCAACAAGCGCATCGAGCCTCTGAAGAGGTATGATGGCAAGTTGCCATGTTTCGGAGGTATAGCCTTGATTTGAACAATGTATTGATTGATCTTCTAGTTTACTCTTACAACTGTGTGACAACTTGTGAAGTCTGCCTGGATTGCAGTGTCCCGCGGCCCGCCCTTCTGCCTTTGGCACACGGCTTCTGGCATATTTCAGCCAACCCCAGCCGTTGTGTGTAACCGGCATTCGGTCGGGGTGCATAGCGACAAAGAAGCTACTTTGACCAGAGATGCTATGCACAAAGGTGTCCCTTCTACAAGCCGACGTTCGTTGAGACTGAAGAATTTTCATCTCTAATACCGTCAAAACTGCCGCTACAAGGCCCAGTGGTCATCTCAGACTGTCGCCTCAGGTTCCTCCGTGGCGCCATGCTGGTGAGTCGGCATGGTCCGCTTGCGTCCCGGTCGATAAGCATCGAGAGCTCTGGGAAGTCTCCTCAACGGCTCTCGGTTATTGTTCTCAATGCTCTGCTCGAGCTGCTCCCGCCAGAAGCCCTCTAGGTCCAATTCCTGCCGCCGCCCCTCCGTCAAGATCTGTACCACGAGTGTCGTGCCCGTTCGCGCCACACCAAAACCTGACACTCTTCCCTCCTCGTCCCGCATCGTGGTCTCCTTCCGGGATCCACCAACCGGTCCGAGATTGACGCAGATCCAGCCCGTAGTAATTCCGTCATCACCGCCGCGAGTGACACCCGAGGTCCCCAGGAGCTTTGCCTTGCGCGCAATTCGCTTCAGCTTTGTCTTGAGCTCATTCCTCCCCAGCAGGCCGTCTGCCTTCGCCGCAATACCCTGGCCCCGCAGCCATCGCACCAGGCGGTCCGCAGATACGTGCAGATGTCGCTCAGAGCGAGCAGTGCCGAATATCATTAGCGTATCGGGACCCAGCGCCGGCGGGGGATCCATCTCGCGGAGGTCGACAAACTCCAAATCATCCAAGCCCAGTTCGTCCGATGCGTATTTCAGCAGCGGCTCTGTCAGGTTGGGCGCTCCTTCGGGTATGTCTGGTAGAGGTTGGGGGTCGTGCATCAGGGTCGGGTGCCGTGGCGGTTCTACGCGGAGGTACCAAGGTACATCTGAGTTGTCGGCTTCTGCATTGGGCTCGGCGGGAGAGAATTCTTGACCATCTTTGCCCTCTTCGTCTCTTTGTGTTTGGCGAGGGGAGTGTTCGTCTTGAGGTTGTGGTGATTGGTTTTTGTTTTCGGCAAATTCGACAATGGCTGGCCCTGACAGCACTCGGGGTGTCGAATGAAAGCTCGCAGCTGTCGTGGGAGCGAATCGTCTCGTTCGAGAGGCGGAAACAGAAGCCGCTTGCGCAATGCGGACTTCTGTGATGTTCCCGACAAACAATCGCAAAGCAGACAAGCTGCAGGCTGAGCAGCGCGCTGCCCTTATCGCTGGAGATCCTGCTGCTACAAATGCCGACATGATGAGGATGGGGGTTTCGCGAAAGCTGACACCTACCACTTAGTGGGGGGAGGGGCACGGTAGAAGTGATGTTTTTTGAAGGGATTTTGAACAGGCGTCCGTCATCAGGGTGGGTTCGCTCCAGTCCCTTGCAGGTTCATCAAGGTGTGGTGGCCCAAACGTTAAGGGCGTTCACAGAGGTTCTGGAAGCAAAAATTAACGGCGGTGTGGGTGCTTCCAGGTTGAGTAGGTGGAACCGCTTGGCGTATGGCGGCGAGCTGCTTATCCAATCGCGCGGGGCTGATAAGAATTTTCCCGCAGCGGGCAGCACCCATTCTCCAGCGGAGAGGGTCGTGGAAGGCAAAAATTTGGGCATTCCCGTCACGTTTGGCGTTTACTTTGCTGCGATTGTATCACTCAATCGCTCAAGCTTCGCATCCTTCCTTATCTGTGTTTTTATTATTTACTACCAAAAACACAGATCTGACCTCCCACGACAGGAAACCCGCTCCCGGGTCGACATTTACCTTTTTTCTGTTGATATACGTTTATTAAAAGTTGTCTCGCAATTGTTTTTCTTCTTCTTTAATGCATTGATAACGTTCAAACGCTCTACGCAGACTGCGCAAACCCTGCTCTTGTGCTTTTCTGCTCCCATTTGCCCCGTTCCTTTCCTGGCGACAACCTCTGCGAGCGATAGTTCAAGATGTTTGTTCGACAGCGGGCGATAAGGCACTCCCTCCCCGTGAGCCGACTCGTACCATCCCATACCTCCCGTCTATCCTCACGATGCCCTCTCGTCGGCTCGCAGTCGCCTTTGGTAGGGACACAACGACCCCTCACAACCACAACAGAACCGCAGCCTAGGAGGAAAACCACATTTAAGGCCCTCGATGGCTTCGAACGTGGCCATGCCACAGCGACAAGCAGTCACGTTCCTTCAGAACCCGCACCCTACCAACTGCGCCCGTTCGAGACTTCCACTCCTTTACAGATCCCCGAGGAGCTCCCAACAGTGGGTGACAAGAAACTTCGGACGAATCAGAGTGCGATTCCGGGAGAGCTTGACGAGTTACTTTGCTTGTTCGATGCCTGCCTTAGTGTCGGAAGATTGGAACGAGCCGCGCTGGTATTGAAGCGAACTGATGTACTGGGTGTCCTGGGAAATACCGCGGTAATGCACTTACACAACAACTACCTCGCTGCCCGTGTCACGGAGCTGGAGATTGAGCCATCTGACGGCCGGGCAGAGGAGATAGACAAATGGTTCGAGAAGCACATAGTCGACTCGTTGCCTTATACGCCCGAGACGATTGGATACATGCTCAAAGCCGCCTTGCTCAACTCTTCTCCGCGACGGAGGCTTCTGCTGGTCGACCGCTACATGGGACTGCTCTCTGGAGAGGAAAATATGGGGTACCTAGGCGATATCTTATCAACCGAGGATCTCTCGACCCTTTCTACCATCTGCCCCAAATACAGCATCCATGAACAGATTCAGGCCTCCAAGAACGCCGAGGAGGAGCTGGAAGTATCAGGTGCTGCTGCCAATCTAGACGCCTACTCTGGCACCATGTACGGGGAAAATAGCGTGCCGGACGTTCTGGCGGTGGAGCAGAAAGGTGCTGGTTTGAGGACGATAAAGAATGCGATATCCCTCCTCGCCAAGATGCGCGATGGATTCGATGTGGCCACACTTCCGCTCCCCGAACGCAGAGAATTCCAGACTCTTATAGAACGTGATTCGGTCGAGGCGGCCATTAGTCGATGGCGCGAACAGTCAGAATCACTCAACGCGATGGGTTTGACCTCGGCCATCGGCAATGCCTCTCTCAACTCCAAAATCTCCGATTGGCACCAGGCGCTGGAGGCGCACATAGCCGCCGACCTAGCCAAGGTGAGCGATTCCGAGACCAGAAGCAGCAAATCGCCCGAGGACCTGTCGAGATGCGTCTATGGACCGGTGATGATGCAGTCCACTCCGACTCGGCTCGCCGCCATCGCCATCCTGGCTGTCATCAACAGGCTTTCGTTTGCAGGAGGTGCCGAAAGAGGCATCACGGTTTCGGTTTTGGTCGCCGAAATCGCCAAACATGTCGAAGACGATATCCTAATTCACAACCTGCTTCAAAAGGAAAAGGAAAAGGGCGCCAAGATGAAGTATACGCAAAAGGTCGCCAGGACTATCCTAAAACGACACCATATTCTCCAGCACAAGGCAACTCAGCAAAACGCGCTTGGTGAAGATGTGTCCCGGCCCAGCATAGATAGCGAGGCGGGTCTGCTATATGGCGGTTGGCCGCAAGCCGTTCGAATCAAGGTTGGGGCTACGCTGCTGGCGGCACTCATCGACGCGGCTAAGATTACTGTCGTCAGAGAGCACCCAGAAACCGGCCAGCTTGTGTCACAAGTCCAAAATGCCTTCGTGCACACAATACGACTCCATAGAGGAAAGAAGTTGGGCGTGGTTAGTACCAACAAAGCAGTGGCGGAACTACTCAAGTCAGAGCCCCCGTCCGCCGCTGTCACCCGCCATATGCCCATGGTAGTTGAGCCCTTGCCTTGGACGAAATGGGACAAGGGCGGTTACCTCGCTTACCCGAACGCCATGATCAGAATCAAGCATGGGGACAGAGAGCAGCGCATTTACGCCGAGGCGGCCATTGCGAGGGGCGATATGAAGCAAATGCAGCTCGGGCTGGATGTGCTCGGTAAGACGGCTTGGAAAGTGAACCGCAACGTTTTCAATGTTCAGCTTGAGGCATGGAACACTGGGGAAGCTATCGCTTCCTTCCCGCCTCTCCACCCCAAATTCGACCTGCCGCCTGAGCCGGAATCTACAGCCGACCCGATGAAGAGACGGTTGTGGATCAAGCAGGTCAAACTCATCGAGAACGAGAGAATGGGTCTCCATTCGGAACGTTGCTTTATGAACTTCCAGCTCGAGATCGCCAGAGCCTTCCGCGATCAAACATTTTATTTCCCTCACAATCTCGACTTCCGTGGCCGTGCATACCCAATTCCGACCTATATGAATCATATGGGTGCTGACCACATGCGTGGCCTCTTGCTGTTCGCGGAAGGTAGAGAACTGGGGGAGGGTGGCCTGCGCTGGCTCAAGATCCAACTGTCCAACGTCTACGGTTACGACAAGGCCAGTTTCCCCGAGCGCGTCGAGTTTGCTGAGAAGCATCGCGATGACATCATTGATTCGGCCCTCCACCCGCTCGGCGGAAAGGGCTGGTGGCTCACTGCCGAGGACCCATGGCAGTGCCTCGCGGCGTGCTTCGAGCTCAAGGCAGCCTGGGACCTCCCCGACCCAACCAAGTTTGTTTCTCACCTGCCAGTTCACCAGGATGGCACCTGCAACGGACTTCAACACTACGCCGCCCTTGGTGGCGACGTCTGGGGTGCACAGCAGGTTAACCTTATTCCTGGAGAGCGCCCTGCCGATGTCTACGGAGCTGTCGCCGAGATAGTGGCAGAACATATAAAGGAGGACGCTGCGTCAGGTCACGCGATCGCCAAGTGTTTGGTCGGCAAGATCAACAGAAAGGTTGTCAAACCATCGGTTATGACCAATGTGTATGGTGTCACGTTCGTCGGTGCCAAAGCCCAGGTCTTGAAGCAGCTCTCGACCCTCTATCCCGACATGGAGAAGGAAGACGGAGTCAACACAAAGATTGCTGCTGGTTACATTGCAACTCTGATCTTTCGCGCGCTTGGGACCATGTTCCGAGGTGCCCACGATATCCAGACTTGGCTTGGCGAAATCGGCGGCCGCGTGTGTCAGGCATTGACATACGAGCAGCTGAACAAGATTGAGAGGGACGCCAACAAGCCTGACGGGGGAAAAACCTCCAAGTATCATGGTGTCAACAAGCTTAACACGAAGAACAAATCCGACATAGATATTCTCAAGGAACAATTTCGATCCACTATTGTGTGGACAACTCCCTTGAGAATGCCGGTTGTGCAGCCTTATCGAAGCAGCGGGTCCAGAGTCGTGCCGACTTCCATTCAAGATCTCGTCCTGGAGGATAAAAAGAGGACGGACCCTGTCCACCGCCGGAAGCAGCTTCAGGGTTTCCCGCCCAACTTCATCCATTCTCTTGATGCCAGTCATATGATGCTGTCTGCCTTGCAATGCCATGAGCAGGGAATCACCTTTGCGGCCGTGCACGACTCGTTCTGGACCCATGCCCGTGATGTTGACACGATGAACACGGTTCTTCGTGACTCCTTCATCAGAATTCATAGCGAAGACGTTATCGGCAGACTCAAGGCCGAGTTCGAGGCGAGACACCGTGGCTCAATCTACCTTGCCAAGCTCAAAGCCGGTAGCCCAGCTGCAGCCGCGATTACGTTGCTGCGCAAACAAAACAATGGCGGGAGATTCGCGGCGATTGCTGAACTCCTCGAGGAGAAGAAGCGCCAGGAACTTCTGAGGTCGAGTGATCCTGAAAAGGTAGAAGAGGGCAAAAAGATGGTCACCCCAGCCAGCATCGTCGAGGATCTGAAAGAGCAGGCCGGCTTGGTGGCGGCCGCCGACGCGCTGGAGGGGTTAGACAAGGAGGCAGCTATCATGAAGGAAACTGAGGAGATGCTCGATGCGGTGGAAGTTGAACTGCACGCCACAGACGAAGTTGAGGCGGGCGTTGAAGCAGAAGATGTGGATGGTGCGTTGGCTTCTCGGGGCGCCAAGGACTCTTGGGGCGGCTTTTACAAGACGGTACCTCCACACGAGGAAAACAACTTCTTCAAGACCATGATGCATCAGCTGCCAGGAAGACATGAGAAGTACACGCAAGAAAAAACCATCATGGTCTGGCTTCCTCTGACGTTCCCCGACATTCCCAAGAAGGGCGAGTTCGACGTCCAGCAGCTCAGATCTAGTAAGTACTTCTTCTCCTGATCGATGCTGGAGAAGAAGGAAAGACGGACGACGGTTTTCTTTCGAGTTGTACAATATCAATCAAAAGCTGTACATTATTTCTCACTGGCGAGGGGTGGATCCATCTTTTCTGCTCCCTCATCAACTCTCATCTGGCGGCGTTTCGGGTCTTTTGGATTGGCATCTTGGGCTTCTCATATAAAGTGGCATTGTTGGGCATGCGTGGAGTTTTTTGTTGGTTCGAAAGGACAAAATGGGAGGGGAAAAAGACGGAGAATGGGTTGAAAGGGGGAGCCATATAGAATACCTGGGAGCGGTAGTCTATCCTTCTATAGCACCATGTTCATTGCCCCAGCTTCGAAGAAGGAAGACAAGATTTAGAAGAGATTGGTTAGATCATATATATGTTAGATGCACAGAGTGGTAGATGAAAGAATTTTTATCTTTTTTGTGTGTACTTGAAAGTTCTTTTTGCTGATTGGTACATATCTACTTCCAGCTCAGCCTCGTCCCATACCGAGAACAACCGTCTCCCTCTCGAAGCAAATCAGACCAACGTTCGGGGAGCACATTGTTCACCCCCAGCGACTACCATGGAGTTACCGCCTCTACGAGTGGTCGCTTTGATCTTTTGTGTGGGTATAATCCAGACGGCCTCGATGTGCCCCAAAAGCGACGCCGGGGTAGTAGGTATGCTCTGAGATGCTGCCATAACACTCTTACAACAACTTGAAGCCTTACCTCATTTCTTGCGCTGCAAAGGTATTCTGACTGAAGTTGCTGCGGGGGTCGGGGCCATCATGGTCCGGTCTTCCTTTGGTTTGCCAGAGGCCGCGTAGCTTATTTTATACAAGTATTTCATCAAACAAGAACATGTGAGTTGTCGGTCGGTCCTGTGAAATGGAAGCGTACCAGAATACTGATGATGTTGGTTCAAGCAGAAATCTGTTCCTGGCTGGATGGTTGGCGGAGTGACATTCGCTCGCTTGTTTTGCAGTTTTCTTAATTGCTGCAGACCGTTCTCTACTAGGAAAATTTACCTGTAGAGAATTTTAAGACTCAAGGATTCCCCGCAAAAAAACATAAAAAAATTGCAAATTAGATACTTTGTCGTATTTGATCGTCAGGTCCATGGCCGAGCGGCCGCCTTTTCTACATACACCAGCCACACATCATGCCAGCCCGACCTACCTAAGAGACAGTTTCCCCTCCCCCACAGGCAGCAAAGTAGCTTACAACTCCGTAGCCTAGCGGATCAAGTGTTCGCGCGCTAAGTTTGCTCTAGGTGGGACTTTCTTCGCTTTTAAAACCCCCCTGGGTTCAATCCTTTTTGGGTTCACTTCTTTTTTATGTTTTTAGTGCAGCCATTTCTGGCTTGCTCTTGTTCTGTCTAAGCCCTCTTTAGTCGTATTTGCTTCCTTTTAACTGCAGATATACAGACACAAATGGCTATGCAACCGTCGGTTATCTCAGGTACTCTCATCCTACCTTTCTCCAGCTGTTACGGCTCAACCAGAGTTTGGCCACTCGCTTGGCAAGCTAAGGTACCCCGAAAAGATTTCAGCCGCGTCTACTTTATTTCTCCATATTAAAGCAATACTACCGTTGCACAGAGTTAGGCGATCACTTTATTTCTTCACCTTTACCTGGTGAGATAATAAGGACCCAAGAACTGCCAGCCAAGAGGAGGCTATTGCTTATACGGAAAACTGCGGTGGATGAACGACCGTTTTCCGGGGAAAAACAAACGAAAGGAATAAGCGGAAGATTTTCCGGGTAGCGAGCGAGGAATTCTATTTTGGAAGAAACAAGACAGAGAAAGAGACATGGTTGGAATGGATATCCAGAAAAACATGTGGCGAAGCGCTGTGGGTGAGACATCGTGATCTTCGGTGTTCAAAAGTTTGCTTGATGCCCATGGTAGAATGGCTCCGTCTTACATGTAAGATCAAAACATTAGAAATGACTGCAACGGAGAATTATGTGTACAGCACCTTCAACTATCTCCACACGGCTCCATGGTCCCCTTACCGGATGGGTACTTGTGCATATCCCTCAGGACATCCGCACCTACTTCCTGATGCCAAGTCCTCTGCCATCCCTCCTTTGCGAAGTCGTAATTCGGATTGCTACACTGCCTTCTACTTTATTTTTCTTCGTCTCTCGCAGAGTATTTCTAAAGTAACTGAGACACAAACGTTGAAGTTCTGGTTCAGAGAGATCGACCAAGGTTCCCCAGAGCCGATCGTTTATTTTTGGGAGATGGATCATGTAGATCGAAGATTGAGGGATAGACGCCTGGATAGATATATAAAAGGGGCGTCTGTTCCCTCTTGTCTCAGTTGTTGACCCCTTCTTATCCCTCTCACAATACAAGCCCAACGACTACAATTACACCAAGGTGTTAGCCTTCCATTTACCTTCCACAGTCTCCCAACAACCTCGTATTAAAGTCGTCAAGATGCAACTCACCGCCATCTTCCTCGGCCTCCTCTTCGGTGTCTGGTACGTCTCCTCCCCTTTGAGGTCTTCCCTATCCACAGTTTGGACACAGACCCCAAGATTGAGATCGACAAAACACCACAACGCCACGACCAAGAAGCAAATACTGACAGCCAAAACAGCTCCGCAGCGCCTGCACCCCAAAAGGATGCCCCGATCCTGACTTTGGGTCCTCTCCCGGATATCTGCTCCATCGGCGCCGCCAAGCCGTCTTGCTTCACCCACACCACCACTGTGACACCCAGTAAGCCCTTCCCTCTTCTCCTATCGGGCTATATCCAGATACCTCCAATCGTTGCATTACTTGTAAGGAATCCACAGAGAAACTGACACTCAGAAAACAGAGCCCCGCACAACCAAGTGCCCAGTCCCCTCGGATCCTATCATGTGCCCGATGATCGTCAGGATTACCACGATCGAAGTTCCTTGCCCGTAAGTATCTCTCTTCACCAAGAAAGACCACGTAGGATGAGAATAGAGAACTAACGATCAACCTACAGTAACGCATGCTGCCCCAAGACCGCAACCAAGACAGTGACGGCCAAGGCCCCTGGATGTGTGACCGGCTGTGTCATCCCTACCATTACAGAGACAGTGACTCCCACGTACTGCGCAAAGAACCCTCCTCCTACTCTGCCAACTGCTATTCTCACCGTTGGTTAAATGAATTGATAGGAGAAAGGTGGAAAAATGGGAATAAAAAAGGCAAATAAAAGACAAGAAAATTGACGCCCATATATGAACCAGAATCAGATTTCACTTCGTCCAAAAACACAACCGCATGTGACATCGGTATTTTTGTTCATTCATAAACTCTAAACATCCTTATCTTTTTTCCTGTCATCATCCCTTTTACCGCACCTGAGCACCAGTAAGCGAAGCCACCGTGCAAACCCCACCGCTCTCCGTGACCAACTTGCCCAGGCCCGTCTTCCCCTCCAGCGCCTCCACCACACCAGCATCAAACGCCACCTCAAGCTTGTCAGTCGTAGTAAAACCAGGCTGGAAGGTCTCCCAAATCTTCTTCTTAGGGTTGAGCACCTTCTCCGGCTCGCCCGCCCAGCCCTCAAAGTACACGCGCTCGCCGGCCTTGGCGTCCGCGGGGGGGTTCACCAGCTCCACGGGGCCCTTGTGGTCGTCAGCCTCTCCCTCCTTGATCTTGGGCGACGCAGCCAAGACCATAGCCGACGACTTGATGCCGCGCATTTTGACGGGCTTGAGGTTGCACACCACCACGACCTTGCGGCCCTGCATCTCCTCGAGTGGGACCAGCCCGTTGAGACCAGAGCACACGGTGCGGCACACCTGACCGTCAACCTCGGTGGTGTCGTCTGTGCCGGGCTTGTCGCCCATGGCGATGGTAGAGACGTAGAGAGAGTCGGCTTCGGGGTGCTTGATGGCCTTGAGGATGTGACCTACACGCAAATCGATGAGGCAGGGAGACAAGACGGTAGGTGCCGGGGGAGGCGCGGGCTCGCGGCCCTTCTTTTCCTTCTTCTCCTTCTTTTGCTTGGGTTGTTGCTTCTGGGCCTCGCCAGCGACAGCACCGGCCACGGCGTCCTTGACTTCGACGGCCTTGTCTACCACGGAGGCGGCAACCTCCTTTGTCCTGTCGACAAGGGTCTGGGCGGCGCCGGTTGCGGTGGAAGCAGCGGTCTGGGCGGCACCGGCGACGGTTTGAGCAGCGGTCTGGGCAGCGGCGGCGGCGGCGGCCTTTTCCTTCTTCAAACGCTCTTTCTCGGCCTTGGCGTCGACGGGGGGCTTGACGTAGAGGATCTCCTCGGGGTTGACGGCGATCTTGTCGGCATCGCTCACGTTCAGACCAAAAAAGGGGCTGTTTTGGACAAAGTCGAGGTGGCGGACGATGTTGGGACGGCCCTGCTGGCCGGTGCGCTGCTCGGGAGTCCACGACTTGACGAGGGGCGCGAGGGTCTCGTAGAGGGCGATGTCAGCCTTGCTGGGCTTGGTGCCGAGGACGGTGGAGCGGGTCGCGAGGTCGTTGTTCAGGGCGTCGAGGACAGAGTCGGAGGCGTCAGACTTGAGAGACTCGGCCTTGGAGAGCCATTGCTGGATCTCCTTCTCCTCGGCGGGAGAGAGTTTCTGGGCGTCGAGGGCGGCCATGATGCGGGTGTTGTTGAACAGGGACAGGAGAATGGGCCGGGACGAGAATTGGCGGAGCGGTGATGATGCGCTGCGCAGAGCGGCGGTTCGTAGGGCAAACAGTTTGGCTGTTTGTTTGTGTTCCTAGGGCATGGGAACTTTTCGTTGTTGGGATTCGGAGGGATTGGAGGGATAGCTTTGTTAAGTCGGTTTGGCGGATGGAGGGGTTCCAAGGTCGAATTGAGATCTCGAAAATCCAATGCGGGGCAGCTTGCTCTGAGTCAAGTGGGGCGGTTTGTCTACTTTCTGATGGTGCCTTATCAGGCGCAAATAATCGCAGTGCAGTGCGATAACGGCTGCTGGGCACTTTAATTACTATGTAAGTGGAAAGAGTTAAGAGACCCGCTTCTGGCTAGCGTGTGACTGCGCGTCAGCACACAACGCGTTCCTCTCCCTTGTTTCCGGATTTTAAAGTGGCAAACGCGGTCGCGCAAATCGCGACGATTTCATCATTGTTCAACTCCCCCTTTTATGACAGCATTGCGCACCTGTTCTTTTACATCCGGGCGTTTCATAATCGGATCGATTCTGTATGGGTATTTGTCTTGCACTGACGAATTGTCTTGCATTGCAGTCTTGATTCCAAATTCGTGGTTTTGATTTAGGCCTTGTCTCGATCATTTTGGCGTCGCAAAAAGAAAGCTGAACTCGGGTGGCAAGTCGCGACTTTGCCCCGTTCTTTGACTGCTGGGAATACCCCTTTCGTTCCATCATCCTTTCTTGTCGACTTCAGACGACGACACCTACTTTCTCGGTAGGTATGCGATAGGACCAGCTTTGAACCACCAATTACCACCTCGCCGCGACTTCGGATAAAAGCCCTCCCTTCCTCGACCACCATGTCTCCAGCCGTCGTCGACATGGACGTCGACCAGCCCAAGATGAGCTACACAAAGCTTCGCGAGGAACAGATCATTGCGGCTGAGGAGGAAAAAGCACATCTCGAAAACATCAAAGCAGAACAACAGCGCAAGAAGTATCAGAAGAAAAAGGCTCGCGTCCTGAGCAAAGCAGAGCGCGATGCCCAGGCTAAGGAACTGGATCGGCTTCTTGCCCAGAGCGCTGCTTTTAGTAGCATTCTGACCGAGAAAACAAAAGCCCTCGGTCGTGTCGGCACTGGCCTGGATGGTAAGACCCTGGGTGAGCATAACGTCAAGATGGCCGAACAACCAAAGTCTCTTGTCGGCGGCACCATGAGAGACTACCAGCTGGAAGGTCTCACCTGGATGTACGAGATCTGCCTGCAAGGGTTGAGTGGAATCCTCGCGGATGAAATGGGGTTGGGTATGCTGCCACCATCTCTCAACATACATGTCGAGTCTTGTCATACTGACAGCGCCCATCAGGAAAAACCATCCAGACCATCTCCCTCATTGCGCTACTTCGTGATCAAGAAGACTTCTTGGGACCCCACTTAATCGTCGCTCCCCTGAGTACCTTGTCGAACTGGATGAATGAGTTTCACAAGTGGGTACCATCAATACCTGTCTGCATGTACCATGGAACCCCTGAGCAGCGACAGGAGATCTTCAAAACGCAGATCAGCCGTCATCTCAAGGGAGGCAGGCCAACGGCTAAGTTTCCCGTGGTTTGCACAACCTACGAGATGGTGATTAGAGACCGCGCCAACCTCTCCAAGATTGACTGGTCATTCATCATCATCGACGAAGGTCACCGCATGAAGAATTTCGACTCAAAGCTGTTCAAGGAGCTTAAGACGTTCACCTCAGCCACTCGTCTTCTCATCACCGGCACACCTCTGCAAAACAACTTGAGGGAGCTTTGGTCTTTGCTGCATTTCCTGATGCCCAACATCTTCAAGAACTGGGAGGCCTTTGAGAGCTGGTTCGACTTCAGTGAACTCGAAGACGAAGAAGGCACCGAGGAGTTCATTGCCGATAAAGCGAAGCAGGAGCTCATCAAGAAGATGCATGTTGTCCTGCAACCCCTTCTCCTACGTAGAGTCAAGGCAGATGTGGCCAAGTACCTCCCCAAGAAGCGCGAGTACGTCTTGTACGCGCCCATGACCCGCGAACAGACGGATCTGTACAATGCCATCAGCGACAAGAACATCGACACTCGAGCCTACTTGGAGAACAAGGTTGTAGAGAGACTCACCGGGGCAGCCAACAGCAGCGCGTCGTCACCGAATCGAAGCCTTCGCTCTTCTAGATCCAGCAGCGTCGTGGAGGTCGACTCGGGAAGTGATACAACCTCCACGACTGCCCGCACGACACCTGTTCCAGCGAAAGAGGAACCTGCTCCGGCGGCTCCCGCGAACAACGCATTTGCTCTCATGATGGGTGGAAAGCGGCCTAGAGGGCGCCCTCCCAAGGCAGCAACTGTGGCCAAGAAGCTGGCACAAGCGAAGCTTGCAGAGGCAGAGGCCATAACGGCGGCTCCTGAAACACCCAAAAAGGGGGGCAAGAGGAAGGCTGCTCCCGCATCTGTAGAAGCAGCTGTTGTCAAGAGTGCCAAGTCCAGCAGACAGTCAACACCAGCTAGCGTCCGTGGTCGTCCCCGACGAGCGAAGAAGTCCTACAAGGACGCAGACTCCGACGATGATATGCTGAGCGATGACGAGTTTGAGGCAAAGCTCGCAAAGCAAGTGGAAGAGGAGGAGGCTCAGGAGGCTGACGATATGCCCGATTCGGAAGAGTTCGAGAAGGCGAAGACCTTTGAGCTCGCCAAGCGCGAGATTGCCAGCAAGAAATTGGGCAACCCGGTCATGCAGCTGCGCCTTGTTTGCAACAGTCCACATAATTTCTACGACTACCCCATCGACGAGAGCATCGTCACATCTTCGGGGAAGATGCTACTTTTGGACCGGCTTCTCCCTGCTCTCTTTGCACGCGGACACAAAGTCCTCATCTTCTCCCAGTTCAACAAGCAGCTGGATCTGATCGAGGCGTACTGCACCGAACTACGCAACTGGCCAGTTTGCCGCATCGATGGCGGCATCGCGCAAGATGACCGCCGACAGCAGATCGAGGACTTCAACTCCGACCCGGAGCTCAAGATCTTCCTGTTGACAACTCGTGCCGGCGGGCAAGGCATCAACTTGGCATCAGCGGACACAGTCATTCTGTTTGACAGTGACTGGAATCCCCAGCAAGATCTCCAGGCGCAAGATCGCGCCCATCGTATCGGGCAGACCAGGCCGGTAATCGTATACCGCTTCGCCACCAAGGATACGGTAGAGGACGAGCTGCTCATGAGCGCCGATGCCAAGCGTAGATTGGAGAAGCTCGTCATCAAGAAGGGCGGGTTCAGGACCATGGGCCAAAAGCTCGATGCCCGTGAGGACCTAGACAAGGAGACCTTGCGGGCACTGCTGCTCAAAGATGGACAGGTATACAAGTTCAGTGGTGACAAGGAGGTTCTCAGTGACCATGACATCGAAGTCTTGTGCGATCGGAGTGATGCGGCTTATGACAAGGCTGCGGTGGGAGAGGGGAACGCTGCTGCGTACAAGGTCATTGAGACCGGTGCCAATGGCATCACGGCGGCTGGGGTAAAGGACAGCAAATAGAAGCTGTTCTGGTGGGTGCTGTTTCATGTATTTTGTTTCGCATATACCCTGGCTTTGAAGCAAGCGGGTTGGTTCATGGTGTTCGGTTGACTTGTCTGGAGTACTCGGGGGTTCTGTTGGGGTATCACATATTATTACCATCTGGCTAGAGCCATAGAGATTTTCGTCTCTTGTATATACCTGTAACTTAATAGCGTAGGCTGAAAATGCCAGAAAACGCAAATGCCATTCTCGAAAAAGTCTATCTCATATTACCGCTCAAACCAACCCTGATCATAACCAGCAATTGCCATCATTATTCTCAACCTCACAAACCCTCACAAAGCAAAAATCCCTAAACCAATCCCCCACCGCATACACAAACCCAGCGATCGCCTGCGACCCCCCGTCCTCGCAAAACTCCTCCGGCGAGCAAAAGAGCTTGTACCGCCTCATCCCCTCCACGTAAACCGCCAAACCTACCACGGCCAACATTACCATGAAAACTTTGAACGCCGCCATCGTGGGCAACCACACGAACCACACCACTCTGATCACCCTCATTACCGACAAAATCGCAATCTCCAGCACCTGCCGGGCAACCGCGAGGATATTCCTCCTCCCCACCCGGCAGATCCCTATCCCTGCCGTAGCAGCGAGAACATACCCGTACGCCCTGGCACCATCCCAAACATATCCCCCGATCACCTCGCACGTCGTCGGGGAGAAAAAGTAAATCGCCCCAACCCAAATCACCAAAAGCGATTTATACACGACATGCTGATGCCAGGTGTAATTCCTTCCTCTGAAATAATAAAAAGTCTGGTACCACACCGACGTTCCCGTCCAGCTTAAGTGGGGGACGGAAATAGCATCGGGGGCCTGCCCGGCTGCGCGGAAGCCGGTGAGGAAGACACGGAGCCAGTAGAAGGATATGGCAAAACATTCGGTGCGGGTATAGATTCCCAGGGCAACAAGAGCGAGGAAGAGGACCCAGGAGAGGATGGGGAATTCGAAGGACGGGAGGTTGAGGGCTAGGTGGAATGGTCCGAGGTCTATGCCGACACGGTTTTGAGGGTCACCTTCGAGGGAGATGATGGAAGAGAAGTGGCGTTTGGTTTTTGAGTTGAGGAGGGATTGCTTAAATGCCGATGTGGCGGCGAGTTGGAGTTGGAGTTTGCGGTTTTCTTCTAGGAGAGCGGATTCGATTTGGGTGTGGGTTGCCATTTTGTCTGTTGGTTGACTTCCTTTGCTGGGAAGATTATTGGTATGGGTGTTGTTTCAACTTTCAAGTATTTTACTTAGGGGGTATTGTATTTCGGGTCTGCTGACCTCGATGTTCTTTGTTACTTTTGGCAAGGCCGCTGGAGTCTATTCTTGGAGTCGAGGAAGCAAAGCCATTGTTGTCAAATATCTTTGATAGAGTCTCACAATGTGTTTGTCTAACGGTTCTTGACTCATGCTTTCGAGGCCTGGGAATGACCAATAATAGATAACAGCAGACAAAGGCACATTTAAGGAGGTGGAAAAGGGGCACACGTGACTTGTCACATGGGGAGAATGAAACCGTGAGAAATTAGTCGCTTAACAATTTCCATTGACTCAACCAGCACATCACGGCAACAACTACCTGATTTTAGTTTTACCCTTATGAATGTCAGAATCCTGGCAAGGGATATCGCCAAGTATGGACTTTCTATCAGCATTCAGAACTCCAACACGCCCAGAAGCGCAGTGGTTCCGGGTAGGACTTGTCTCATCCTTCCCCGAAGTCGGAGAAGATGATGAGAACCTATCACGACCACGGACATGCGATACACAAAGCAAACAGGCATGCCGGATTTTCAACATCCCCAAAACTGCCCCTTCAGAAGGAACAGAGGTGCCGGTTCCAGATGGGGAGGTTTGTGGAGACATGACGGACCAAGTGATGGTGTTTAAACACAGGGGAAAGATTCATGCCATCGATCATGTAAGTCAAGGATCAAAATCGTTAGCTGATGCTTGACTAACAGAAAAATTCAGCAATGCCCTCACTCTTCATTTCCACTTTCTCAGGGAACACCGTTTGACATTGAAGACTTCGGCATCGCCCTCAGTGCGGGCATCACCTGCCCAAAACACGGCTGGTCCTTTGATCTGTTCTCCGGCCGGGCAGACCGTGGAAGCTACAAGCTCAAAGTATGGGAAGTCCAATTACGCGATCCCAAGACTGCAGAAGACCCAGAGGACAAAGAAGTGTGGCTAAGGCGGAAGCAAAGGATTGGATAGACTAGAGATAAGTACACTCTTTTTGGTACACAACGTCCAAGACAATCGCAATCTATTTTGGAGATGGGCCATTTCTTTGTGCCAACAATAGCATTCGACCGCCCCTCATAGTCTCTGCCATAAAGACGGTATAGAACATGTATAAATCCAAACTGCCCCCTCTAGTGATAAACCAAACAGACTTGATCATCATCTAGCAGACGTATTATATTTCTTCCCTTTGTGTCCCAGTTCTCTCCCGGTGAGAGATATCTACAATCGTTTTCAAACCTCATCATCTTGTTCAGTATCGACACATCGTCCGCTACATAGTTTCCCTATTTTATTTCTATCAGCGACCATAAACAACATGCCTCCCAAGAGAGCCAACACCTCGACCGACGCCTCGCCCCGCAAGCGCAGACGTGTCTCGCAAAAGTCATACCACGGCCGCCGCACTCTCGACCCAAATGTCCAGCCCCGTCAGGCTAGGTCCAGGGCCCAACTTCCTGATGCCACACCTTTAGTGGCTCTGGCCATGCCTGAGCGCAGCCCTAAGCCGTGCCCAGTTCATCCCGACCCTCCCACTCCTGTGGTCTTTGTTCCTCCCGTCGGTCCCGCCAAGCCTCACCTGAACCCCATCGAGACCAATGTCAACCAGCAGAAACATTCCGCCGCTGTCAAGAACCCCATCAGTGCCGTCAGCCCAACGACTAAAACCCTCCCGCGCCACTGCTCCAAGAAGAGGACACTTGACGAGATCACCGGCTCTGACTGCCCGACAGATGATTCCAGCTCCAAGAAGCAGAAACCCAACTCCCCCGAGGTTATCCCCAACCCTGCTGTCCTCCCCGCCCCAGAGGCCGTCGCCCCAACCATCACCGTTCCCATCATTGAGGTCACCGTCGAGGCCGCCAGCGCAGACTTTGCTGCCGCCGGGGAGGTCAGCAGTGACGATAGTCTCTTTGGGGGGGCGGCTTACTCCTCTGATCCCCTCGTAGACTTTTCCGTCCTTTCCCGCCTTGGGTCTGTCTCCTCCTCCTCTTCTCAGGCCTCCAGCTCTAAGAACCCAAATCCCATCAACATTGTCGTTCAAAAGGTTCTCGACTACGAGGAGACTACCCCCAAGGCAATTCCCGTTCAGGCGTGGCAGCTCACCTGGCCCGGTACTCCTGTTGGTCGGGCACCTGTTCCTGCCCATGATGTAGAGAATGATGCCGATATCAGCGAGTGTGACCCCGAGGATAACGAGGCCCGGCAGATGGTTGGTCGCAAGGCGGCGGTTACCTATACGTTTGGTGGCGGGGAGAAGTTTCCGTACAAGATTCTGATTACCGTTTCCAAGGAGGACGTCGAGACGAAGGATCAAGAGAGTAACCCCAAGGTAAGTGCCGAGAAGATCTACTGTTTGGCGCTGGGCGCTACGCAATTGGTGCTTGAAAGATATTTTGAGCTGCCAAACCAGTTGCAGTTTCAGGTAGGTTAATGATAGGTGGTCTGCTAGGTTATGTACGCAGGAGTAGACATTGAGCCTGGCGCGAATGTTGCACCGTCAATGAACACATTCTTTTGAAAGTACTGTCTAGATACTAGAAACAGGGATAAGAATTATACCACATAAATCCACACACGTACACCATTATTGTGAGATCAGATGGAAGGGAAATCATCTCTTCTTCCCCATTGACCAGTTCCTTCCTCACAACCTTGCTCTTCAGTTTCCCCAACCCGCTCCTTCCTCAACAGAGGGAAACAATGCCCTATATACCGCCTTCCCACGCCATCTTACAAACGCCCCTTCTAATATTCAGGTCAAGGGCCTCATAGCCTAGCGGTATTAGGAGGAAGCCTCTCGAGAGGGCAGGCTCTCGGGAGGCTATGCGTTCGATCCTGGCCGCAATTCGAAGATAAAACCCGTGAGGGCTGGCTTTTCGTAGCTAGCTACCCCGACCCGAGATGCGAGGGAGCGGTGAGCTGGTGAGCTTTTGCATTTTTCTTTCTGCATACTTGTATTTCGCGATCTCTTTTTGCTTGTTTACATTTGTTTTCTGTTGCTCTTATATTTAGGGAAAACACTTGACCATATTCTACCTATTCCTCGACACCATTTATTCGTTTTGAAAACATCTATTTATATGTCTCGTAGATTACTCGCAAGAACACATCATCGACACGCAGAGGGAAGTTTCTGAACTCGAATTGTTAGAGATTTGATGATGAATATCTCGGTCATATCACGACGCTTTTCATTGCCTTTCTATAGTACTCCCGATAGAACACACGCTGTCGCGTCGTGCAAGGGTTGGCAGACTCACAACGAGGAAGAGGACAGCGCAAGCGTAGGTCGGAAAAGAACGAGCCCGATAAAAGCCATCGGTTCGGGTAGCGTACGTCTTCAACTTGTCTTCATTCAGCGATTTGCCAGCGAGAGTTCTGGGAGGATCATCGTTGTCCGAAGACGAGTCCATCCCGAGGATTTTAGCAGACTTGTTCTTCTTGCCGGCTTGCTGTTTGCGAGTGGGCTTTGTCGGATCGGTCTTTGTCGGAGTACCCGCGTTGTTGAATGACTTGGCGGCCGACTTGGTCGCAAGCGAACCGGAGGGAACGGAGTGTCTGCTTTGTATCTTTGTTGATACGCGCACGTCAATTCTGTGGCATCCCTCAATGGCCAGAGTAGAGCTAGTCAGGACACAACGGTGATATAGTGACGCTGCTCGGTGCGGAATTCCGGGAAACCAGGACGGGCAGAGCTGCGCTGGCCTGTCCGATAGGTTTCTTGTAAATAAGTTTCATGGGGAGATGATCGAGTAGTATACCTTTCTCGAGCTTATAGTGATGCTGAGTAGGAGAGCTCTTAGGAACCGTACTGTGTTGAGGGCTTGTGTTGGCGTAAGTTGCGCCGATTGGCTTTCAGAAGTTGCCGGTACACGGCTGGACCGTCCAACGACGACGGTACTAGGTAGTGCCGGGAGGAGGAGGCGACTCGTGTTCCTCTCTTTAATTTAGGGTATACCTGCTCGGTTCATCCCAGCAAGGAGAGTCAGAAATAAATCCCAACCTGAAAGTGACTGCTAGGATAAGAACACACTCCACCCTCTATATCATGATCAACATCGAACTCCAAGTTTCTTCTACATAGTATCATTACTGATATTTTTGATCTCTAGATATGATATTATGAATTAAAACCTAATAAAAAGACGTCCATTCAAGCAATTTAGCACAATTCAGCAGTCTTGTCAGAGGCCACCCAGGGTGATAGCAGATGAGGTCAGGTTCGTGTGGGTGCGTTCGGCACAAGAGATCACACCGTTATGACCACAAGCATGCCGGACACTAAGATCCAGCAGTCGAGTGTTCTGGGGTCTAGGACTCGGGGTTTTTTTTTTTTTTTGGTCACGGCTTGTATCCTTATTTGTGTACACTGTATTTCCAAAAGTGACACCTCCCTCTACATGCGTTCCTATCCAATTGAATCGCCAACTGCCCCCTCACACCCCATTTTCATTCAATCAACATGGTATCATTACATTTCCCTATCCCTTCCTCCCCTTCCTCGCTCTTGTCCTCCCAGTCCTACGCCTATATCCCCATATCCTCATCACTCTCATCCTCCCCAACCCCACCCCCTCCTGCCCCCTCATACTCCATCTCCTCCTCCCGTCTCGAAGCCTCCACACTTGCCCCAATCTTCCTTACCCCATCCACAACCCCCAGCACAAACCCCCTATTCTCCGCCAGCTCCAGCGCCCCTACACCCCGTAAGGAAACCACACCCCCGCCCCCCTCGGCCCCTAACGTGCCCGCACTATCCCTCATCTTCGCCGCTCTTACTTCAACCAAATCCCTTAATAGTCCCCTTATCTCCCCCGCCGATCCCAGTCCTGCTACATCATCCCCCGCATACGCCAGCAGCGCCTCTGCCACCTCCAACCAGTGATACGGCAGGTACCCTGCTGGCGCGTCCGCCGTACACGACGCCCGGAAGGGGGGGCTTACTATAAATTCTCCATCTTCACCTTGTCGGGACGCAAACCCAGGGTGTCGAGAACTTGCCCGAGACGGTAAGGGCGGTGGCTCGGAAAACGCAGAGGGGTCTTCTTTCGTTTCTCTGTGTACAATCTGGGACAAAGATGCGGGGTGGAGCCAGGGGGGCGGTACGATATTTGCTCTTCGCTGTTTTTTGAGGAGGAGGGCGAGCCAGAGGGGTAGGTCGGCTCTGTGAGGGGGGCGGAGGGCGGGGGTTTTGCCCTGGAAGCAAATTGTTCGCTGTGAGAACAAGAGAGACAGGGAGGAGGGGCAGGGGTAAGGGAAATGGAGACGGTAAAGGGGGAGAGGGTGAAGGAAGACGTACGGATAATAGGTCAATGGAGTCTAATCGCTGGCGGGGGACCACGGTGACCATTTCCATTTCTGCGAGAAAGGAAACCTCGGCGTGGGTGAGGCCTGGTGGGAGGGAGAGCGCCATTGTGTATAATGTGCTGGTGCTTGTTGCGACCTTCTGTTTGGTGTAGTGTTCGATTTGGTTGCGGCGGGATAGATATCCAAAAACCTAGACTTCCAGAATGCTGTCACCTCGTCATTGTTCGCTTGCAACAGTCTTTTCACAGCAAACTTGTGATGTTGGGCTGTTCTTTTTTTTGTCTGGTATTTGACGCGACGTTGGGAGACGCGACTCTGGGGACTTTGGACGTGTTTCGCGGGGTCCGGCGGCCCCACTGCGGATTCACAGGGCTGAAAAGCGCCAAGAAAGCTTCGAATTTGTTCCAGTCTTGATAAAGCAGAGACCCTAACCCTCGAGAGTTATCGTGTAAGTGAGTCTCCACCGCGTTTGTAATGACACAGAAAGCCTGCACAGCCCGTGTAGATGCATAAAAGTATAAAACATAAACCTCGTGTAACCATCTTCAAGTTCCAGAGACTTTGCAAGTTCACAATTGTATTTAGCCCACGATTGATGGCAACATCATAGCTGCCTGAGTACTATCAGGAACACTATCTCTAATGGGGAAGCTGTAAACCCTGCGGAGTTTCCTAAAATGGAGATCAGCCGTGGTCCCGTCCTCTTCGTGTCGGCTCGGTATCCGGCGTGCGGTCCGGTAAGTTGTGGGGCCCCGTCACCGTAAAAATCCGGTCTCTCCGGGATTGGTTCGGCATTTTCAAATCTTGCTTTTCGCGTAATTTTGTTTGCTGCACAGTATTTGTGTCTAGGTAGATGACGAGGCATTCAGCAAAAGTCTCAATGACCTTACTAGTCCAGTAACTCGTATAAAACCAACAATAGTATCTTCGGCAACACATACCCGACGCACAAACAGACAAAAGAACACTACTATTGTAGGATTCCATCTACCGACCCAGCAGAGCTTTTAACCGTACTTCGAGGACTGTACGACGTACAGCATGTAATCCTAAAACCATGGGTGGGATGACTACCTTGAATGGTTTGGTAATCAGGTTCGTATACGGCATGAGACTGATGAGAGATCGAAGCTTAGAGAGAACCAACATTATCTTTTGCATACACTGATTACTCTATTGAACATACATATTGACTCCACCGGACCTCCAATTGCCGCCTCCTGAAAATGTAGGGGTCCTGCCCTCGAAAAGACACCAATGACCGTACTGAGCCAACCGTCGTACCAACCATGTGCTGTTGTCAATGCTAGCGCGGGGGGGGGGGGGGGGGGGGGGGGGGGGGGGGGGGGGGGGGCGGGGGGGGGGGGGGGGGGGGGGGCGGGGGGCCCGGCCGCGACGCGCAGCCGG
>MU864471.1:0-73934 GCA_033296905.1 Podospora australis | reverse complement strand
TGTTGCTGTTGCTGTTGCTGTTGCTGTTGCTGTTGCTGTTGCTGTTGCTGTTGCTGTTGCTGTTGCTGTTGCTGTTGCTGTTGCTGTTGCTGTTGTTGCTGTTGCTGGTTCATTACGGCCGCCTGGGCGGCGATCTGGCTTGCCGACATCTCTCGGTGTGGCGCCGGACTCGGTTTGGGTGATGGATGCGCCAGACCAACGTGTGAAAGGTTGGACGTGCTTGTGGACGGTAGTGTTGGTTCGAACATGCCTGCGTTCTGCGAATGTTTGCGCGTGTGACTAACAACCCTCGAGGAAAACGTAGACGTCGCAGGAGACGTCGCCGACGCTGGGGGAAGTGTCAATGGCGACGGTGCGTTTCGTGAGATAGCGTCGCTGGGGGAGTGTGTTCCGGCAACTGAGCGGGCGGCAGAGACAGCGGCGGCGGCGTTCGAAAGGGTTGGGCGTGAGAAATTCTGCAAGCTGGGAGTACTGCCGTTGTTCGTAAAGCTCGTGTAAATAGGTGTTGGTGACGGCGCAGTACCTCGAATCTTGCCAACGTTTAGCGACGACGACTGTTCTGGGGACATGGGCGACTCCTGGCGTTTCGGTGGTGGTCTCGGGCGCGCCAAGTCGGCACTTGGGCTCGTCGTCGAAGCATTGTTGCTGGAGGGTAGGGGCGAGAAGCTCCCTGGAGCCCTCGGCGTGGGTCTTGATGGCTGCATGAGGAAAGGTTCGAAGGGGATATATTTCTGTAGTCTTGTTTCGGAGTAAACTGGGGAGATTGAGCCAGGGGAGTGTGTTACCACATCTTGGCTGTTGCGGCAATCGTCATCTGTTGTTTCTGCGCCAGTGCGGCAGAAGTTGGGAGGGTGGTGGTTTGCGCTGTTACCGCAATTGTGTCTGTTGTAAAGAGGTGATTGTCGCAAAACATCAAGCAATATGTATCCGAAGGGGGAAAAAACAAGATAAAGAAAAACTCAGCCGAGCACAAGAAAAGAAAAGCGGCTGGCCTGATGGCTTGCTTTTGTCTTAAGCGTTGCATTCCAGACAAGTACCCCCCTCCTCCGTTCCCCGACCCCTGCTGCATGACGGAAACAGGGCCGACCTCAGCTGAAGCTGGAGGAGGGGCAGTTCTCGGCGAGCAACCACACAAGCAGTATTCGTATTCACCAAGCATTCAACCCCGCAGTCCACCACCAAACTTTACTGCCCAGACAGCTTCAAAATCTCCAACTCGTTCAACATCGCGAGGCCAGAAGACAGTTTGAAGTCACTCTATTTGAGTGCTATCTATCAACAAAGCAAGATGTCTTCCACTACCGCCCTCTCAGCATCGTACACGTCCAAGACGGACAATGCGCCCTTCACCATCGAGCTCCCCCTGACAGCGCCCAAGGACAGCTCCGTTGCCAGCAAAACCGAGTATCTGAACAAGCTCCGAGAATCCGCCATCTCCATGCAGGAGCGCGTCAACAAGGAGCTGACCCAGCGCATGGAGGAGGATAACGCCCGCGCAGCAGCACAAGGGCCCAAGCAGACCGTCGACGACGCGAAAGAGGAGGAAAATTACGGCGAGGAGGTGCAGGAAGATGAGGATTAGACCTCGGTTTCTACTATCACTGGAAAGAACCACCGAAGAAAAGATTAGCTACATTTGTGAAGACACCGACGGCTTAAGAGATGGCGTCGTTTGAGCGGGTAATATTCTGCTCTGTTCTGCTCTATGCTATTCGAAAAAGACAAGGGCTGTGCAAGACTCCGTCTTCACAGCATGATCCATAACTCATCCAAAACCATACCACTCCACATCGAACTCTCGGCCACGGTTGTTTTACACGCGTGCTCTCTAAGCAGCGCTTCTTCCCCAACCTTGAGCCTGAGCTCCCAAGTGCGAATCCAGCCCACTGAAGCTACTTACGCCACCAATACTCGAGTTTGAACTCAGCGGCCTCGACGGGCCCCCTTGCAAGGCGGCTTTCCCAAGACAGCCGTAATGTACCACCTTATTATCCGGCATTACCGCCACCACGCTCCCACCCAAGCGCTTATGACAGGTACCGCACATCCTCTCGTCGCTGATTACTACTCTCCTGTTCCGCCCACCCTGGCCGCCGGGGATTCCGTCACCCAAGAATAGGAGCGCTTGGCTTGCGAACAAGCTCGTCTTGCGAAGACCTGCCACCACCCGCGTTTCATTGACTGCGCTGTTGGCACTGCGCATGCGACCCCGGAAGTATGATTCTAGCTGAGATACTGGGAGATCGTCGGGAACCAGAGAGAGTGTCGAAGTTGCTGGAAGGCGTGAACCGTGTTTGGATAGGAGATCAAGGGCTGGTCCGAGATTGGGTTTATGGGGAGCTGGAGGCGTGAGATACAGCGATAGAAGGGTATGGTAGATGGATGGCTGTGCGTCATCTGTGTCCTTGTCCTCGCTTGCCGAGGTGACGGACAGAGACGGAGAGGCAACTTGGGCTTGTGCGTCTTGGGTTTTGTGGATGTGGTTGCAGTATCTAGAAGAGGAAGTCGTTAGTCCAAATTTCCAAAACAACGGCGGTAAGCTCGAAACCTACTCTTCAGCTTTTGCGTAGTCTTGCATCTTGAAGACGGAAATATTCAGGGCTTGCCTGTGCTGGCCCATGTTGCTAAGCACCACAGCTTGTGCTTCATAGAACCGAGGATCTATGGGATAATCGTGAGTATTCATCTTGTCAAAAATCACTAGTCATTGCAGAAGTTGCTTACCGTCCTTTGGTATCAGCCCCAGAGCCTTGCCGAGGCTGTATTGTTTACTTTCCCTCAAGAACCGTACCAAGCGCTCCATCAAGGAATCCCACTCTTGTCCTTGTTCCTTCTGAGTAAGCTGCTTGATGAACAACTGCAACAGCCGGTTGTGGAAGTCTGGCGTCAGATCGTTCAGCTCCTCTATAATGTGTTGCAGATACTGAATCTCCAGCGAGATATCAATGTCATCCAGAAACTTGACAACCTGGTCCCTCGGGAGCGTTTCTGCATTCTCTGAATCGGCCAAGAACACCTCCATGCCCAACTTCGGATCTTTTCTTAGCGTCCACTCCGAGAATTCGAGGATAACATCAATCATCTCTGGCGGCAAGCCCTGCAGGTACTCGACTGTCCTGGCCGGGCCATGGAGTGTTGGTGCTGCCTCGTCTGGCTGGTCTGGCTCGCCAAACTTCCGTAGCAGTTTGAACGCTTGCCTGTAGAGTTTCTTCCCGATAAAGAAGTCGACGAGCTCGTTGAAGCGGTTGGTCTCCACTAACCTCTCGTTGACGACGTCTGGGTCGCAGAAGTTGGGGATGCGGAAAAGTGAAGAGGCTAGTTGTGGGCGGGAATGCATATATGCACAAAACAGGGTCGTGTCGATTATTTTGAAGGTGTGCTGGAGTTCTCTTTCGAGTTGCTCGTCGTCTTCATTTTGGGAAGAAGAAATCAAGAGACTCTTGAAGGCCTCCTCGTTTGCACCGCTTGCTGTTCTCCGCGGCTTGAGCTTACCCGTGACTGGGTCTATCACTCGTTGAAGTCTTGCTCTCGCTCCAGCAAGATAGCTGAACAGCTCCGAGACAGACGCCTTTAGATCTTTCTCATATTGCGAATGGTCTTCGCTCGACCGACCTCTGAAGCTTGCGGCATCGTCGTCCTGGGTTTTTCGAGAAGCAATAGAGGCCGTCTCTGGGTTGACTTTCCTGTGGCCAACTTGAGCCATCAAATACTTGGCAAACCCTCCAGTTCCTTTCGGAGGCGACGACACAGCCTCTGTGGGCTCTGTTTTCGGTTTCTGATCGCCATCTGCCTCTCCATCCGAGTCAGCGTCGGAAGGTTGTCTCTCGTCTTCCTCGATGCCGGATAGTTCACCAGCAATAACTTTTGGAAATAGCTTGAGAACACGCTCCGGAGGTGCATCAACATCATCCTCATTGAAGAGATCCATAGAGTCACGGTACCGCTTTTTCATGAACAGCAATTCTGCTTTTTGCATTTTGACCTCCCGAAGCGTCTCCGTTTTGTTCTTGAGTAAAGCATCTTCCAGCATACCCAGAATACTGATCGCCTCGTCCAACTTGCCGTGCTTTACCAGTTCATCGATCTGCGAGTCGTAGTCGGTTGCCTCCATCCTCCAAACCACTCGATCACTCAAGACGTGGAATCCCTTGCTAGTATGCGCAAGGCTGATGGTTGGTGGTGGAAAGTGAAGTGCTGCTGCCCCTTGGAGGCTGATAGTCTGAAGCAGACTAAGCGTGTCCGGATTTCGTACCTCCAGAGCCCCCTTTGCCGGCGGTTGAAGAGCTAGTATGTATGGGTAGCTGTACCCGATTGATTCTGGCGCAGCTGCCCATGGTATTTGGCGCTTTTCGAGCGCCTTTCCAGAGTCATTGATAAACAGTGTGTTGATGTCCTTGGCCAACAGTAGCTCTCCCTCGGCAAGCTTTGCTGATAAAGGTTTTGGGGTGAAGCCGCCGAGCATTGATCCAATACCGGCCGCGCTTACAGCACCAAAGCGCCCTTGTCCTCCCGCCGCACCAAGAACCCCTGGACTCATGATCTCCTCGACGCTGCCGGTCTGCACGTCGACAATCACGTAGCCACCGTTCATACCACATACGATCCTGGTCGCATTCGCCCACGTCATTGACCTTATGGATTCCGACAACAATATTTCGGTGACATCCGCAGATAGCTCGCTATCGTGCCATGCCCATAGAAGAAGACGGCGCTTGACGGCGACCGCAAGCCGTGAGGTGATCTCCGGAATACCTGTCGTTGGGTCCTTCACTATGTTACTCGTCACAGCAAAGGTTGTGGCCGGTTTTGTCTTGGCAAGTGGCGCTTCGATAGGTTCGAATGTGGTGAGGTCGTGGAAGGAGACAGCATAGTTGGATAGTGACACCAGAAGGTTGGCTTCTTTAATTATGGCCAACTGGTCGATCGCGCGCGTCGAGAACTTCTCCACCTCTCGGAGGAGGTCTGTCGGCTTCTTTGCCGGGGATTTTGGGGGTAGAGCATCTTTGGGAGCAGTCGTCGCTGTGGGTGGCCGTTCTTCGGTCTCTTGATTTGAAGCGGCCCCGTTCCCGTTCGTGGAGGTTACTTCGGGGACATCGTTTACTCGGTAGATTCGGAGAGAGCCAGTGTTGAGGCCGACAAGGACACGGTCACCTTGATATCCCAAGAGTCAGAAGGGGAATATATCGTGTGCAGCCTAAGTTGTAATCATAATCATACCAGTAGCTAGAATAGACTCGATCTTGGATTTGTCTCGTTGCTTGAGCTCGATGATAGGTCGAGCCGTAAATGCGGAGAGCATGGTGGGCTTGCCAGCTCCGAGGGTTCGTCTGCGCTTAAACTGTTATGGTTGCATGAGGGACCGTCGAAGATCGATTATTCCCCAGCAACGGTTTTCGATAACAGAATGACAGTGTATTCGAATGGACAAAAGCTAAGATGTGGTGGGTTTGCAGCGGGTTAGAGAGGCTGCCTAGGTACTGATGGCTATCTCGACCCTGAAGCCATGACGGCATGGGTAGGTGGTCAGGCGCAGCAGCTGGGTGACAGCCAGCGCGCGCATGCATGGGAGACCTTCAGATAAGCTAGGTAGCTTTCAGAGGGTGATACGGGTTAGGGTTATACGTTGGGTCTTGATTTCATCCCCCAACAAGCAGCATCCTTCAAGTCAAAACCTCGTTTCAGATTCCGTCCAGACCGAAGGGATTTTAACCAGGAACATGACTACGAATAAGGAACTGTAACGTAAAATTCATTTCGCTTCATGCGTGTTCACTGTCAGGCGTCACGGGCCTCGGCCGCGCCATCACTCTGGCAGCAAACTTTCCTTTTCCTTAACTAATAAGTACGTAACACGACACTTGGCAACCCCTATCAATCCAATGCCAATGTTACAGTTTCTGTCCGTACCTGAGCGGTGTACGATGCTGTCATGATCTTCTGGAAATGAAGCTGTAGATGTTGAAGAGTTTTAGAAACGATGAGACTGAGTTGCGTCGCTGGAACGGTCAACGGTGAGCCCCATAAAACAAGAGATGTTGGAGTGGGATGGCCGTCAAGGTTCTCCAACTGAGTGTTCAGTTCAACCTAACACTCACGACAGGCTGTCAAGGAATCAGCCCATGAAATGAAAGTTGGGAAAAAGGCAGAGAAAACTCAAAGCTACCAGATCTGCCAAATTGACAATACACACTCACTCGAGTCTCCTGCACAGGTGACTGTGAGCACTCTTTGACAGCAGATTGAAAGTTCCAAAAGAGTTCGTCTCAGAAACCATTGACTTTTCGCATCATCTTGCAGCCGTACCTGGTCGCGGGCTTTTCCCCAAAACGCCCAAGTACCTGGTTACACAAACGTTTGAGGGAAGCACGTCATGCATTTGTACAGAAAACAGAACCGGCTTAACAGGTATTGAGCGTGTGTAAAATACTGATAAAACTTATCGAGATAGTTGCAAGACCGTAAAAATGTCAACAATGCCATTATATCGGAAAAAACACACGGAAAGAGTTTGAAACTGGTTGAAGTTAAGCATCTTGAAATACACTGAAATATAGAATACCGCCTGCTAGAGCATGACCTTAAACATGTCAGAGTGCCGAGAAACCGTTCCAGGAATCCGACTCAGAGGCCCAAGGTGGATAAGCCTCGCATCGGTGGGGACAGTTATCGTCCACTGAAAGCCACCATCGGCAGCAGTTGAAGGTGATGGCTGCATGCCCCCCCCCCCCGTTCGAACACAATGAGTTTGTAGAATTAGTCTTTGCGTTTTCCCTGATACCGGTTACCCTTTATCTGAGTTTGGTTCACCTTTGCCTTTTGGGGCAACCGTCTTGAAAATTACACCTCCAACCGCATTTAAGGAGGATCCCTCCTCTACGCAATACGATCCAAGTCCTAGAGTCCACCAGCAACTGCAGGCAGTACGCCGACAATCCACCGCCTCAGACGACTTTCTCGACAGAGGAGGGAGCAGAAGAACGTTGAGCAATAACAACTCGACAGAAGAATTTGAGCTCGTAGAGTACCCCAACGTCGCGACCGCAACCGCCGTCGCGCAACACCAACATCGGGAAAAGGAACAGGAATACGAACACAAGGCAGCTGAGCGACAGCGCAAGTACGACATCAAGCGGGCCGAGAAGCGCCGTTGGCTCGAGGAAAAAGACGAGATGAAGTTCTCTCACAGCATTCAATTCAATGCCGTTCCGGACTGGAGCAACCACTACATTGCATACAGTACCCTCAAGAAGCTGTAGGTTGCGCATTGTGCATTTTCTGACTCGCAAGAACCTGTCGCTAACGGAGGTGATTCTTCAGAATATACTCGCTTGAAAAGGCCATCCATCTCTCTGCCGGCGGCGACCAGGAATCGCGCCCACTCATCCAAGATGACCCAGAAACTGTCTTCAGTCGCGCTCTCGATGTGGAACTGGAAAAGATATCGTCTTTCTATGTCATCAAAGAGAAGGAGCTGTCGGACGAGGTCGACACATTACTGAGAGAAGTTGGCGCATTCGAAGATGAATCCGCCGCCAACGATGAAAACAGACCCACGACGCGGTCGAGCGAACGACCAGCGTTCGGAAGACTTCGAAGTCAAAGCGCTCGCAGTCGGCACTCGACCGAGGATGGGATGGATGACAGCGAAGATGACGGTGAAGATGAGACGACCGGCCTCACGAGGAAAAGGAGAGGCAGTGTCGGGAGACGTAGAACGATCCCGCCCCATATGATGGCCTCCACCACCGATATGACGGCCTCTACAGAACTCACCAGGTCCTTGAGGAGGTACAGCGCGACCTACGATGACTACGCCGAACAGGCGGCGCTATTTTCGTCGGGCATTATGCTCAAGAAGAAGGTCGTTGACGTCTATGTTCGGTTGTGCGAGCTCAAGTCATACAGCCAACTGAACAGGACAGGCTTCAGCAAGGTCCTCAAGAAGTTTGACAAGATCTGCGACCGCCGCTTGCGCTCCAAGTACATGGACACTTTTGTTGACTCGGCGTACCCCTTCCGCCCCGAGACCACCAAGGCTTTGGATGAACAGATCCACTCAGTGGTCAAGGCATATGCTGAAATCATCACAGACGGTGATGAAGCGGCAGCCACCAAGGATCTCCGGTCACATCTGAGAGAGCACGTCGTCTGGGAGCGCAACACTGTATGGAGAGAGCTGATCGGTTTGGAAAGGAGAGCTGAGGCTGCCAGTCTGGGACACACTCTCCTTGGGCGAGATGCGGATCCAAAGGCCACTCGACTCCAGGGCGACGACGACTTGGTACTACCGACCAAAGGGATCACCACTCCCCTTGGCCGCTTCGCCTTGCCCAAATGGCTCCTCAGCTCTACCATGCTTACGCTTACTATCATCATCGCCATATTCGTTGCAATGCTTGTCGTTCCGATCATGGACAAGCCTGAGCAACAGAACTGCTTCGCCATCTTGGTCCTCGCCAGTTTGTTGTGGGCGACCGAAGCGATACCCCTTTTCGTCACTTCACTCACCATCCCGTTCCTCTGCGTCGTCTTGCGAGTCTTCCGCGACAAGGACGAACCGCATAACCGGTTAGGATCTAAGGATGCCACGGCCGCCGTCTTTGCCGCTATGTGGACGCCCGTGATCATGCTGCTGCTCGGCGGTTTTACTCTCGCCGCTGCTCTTTCCAAGTGCTACATCGATAAGCGGATTGCCACCTTTGTTCTCAGCAAGGCTGGCACAAGGCCAAGGACAGTACTCCTCGCTAACATGGGTGTGGCTGCCGTGGCCAGCATGCTGATCAGCAACGTTGCCGCGCCCGTCCTCTGCTTCGGTATAATCGAGCCGATGTTGCGCAACCTGCCATCCGGATCCGACATGTCCAAGGCTGTCATTATCGGTATTGCGCTTGCTTCCAACATCGGCGGCATGCTCTCGCCCATTGCCTCGCCTCAGAATGTTGTCGCCATTGGCATCATGGAACCCGCGCCCACATGGGGCCAGTGGTTCTTCATCGCCATTCCGGTTGGTGTGATTTCGCTCGTCCTGATCTGGATTCTTCTTCTCGTTACCTTCAAGCCTGGCCGCGGTACCACCATCGTTCCTACCCGCCCTATCCGCGACCCTTTCACCGGCATTCAGTGGTTCGTCACCCTGGTTACTCTCGCCACCATTGGCCTGTGGTGCGCCTCTCACGCTCTAGAGAATGTGTTTGGCGACATGGGTGTAATTGCCATTATCCCCATTGTTCTCTTCTTTGGCGTCGGCATTCTTACCAAGGAGGACTTCAACAACTTCCCCTGGACCATCATCATTCTCGCTGCGGGCGGTCTGTCGCTGGGCAAGGCAGTTAACTCCTCCGGCCTGCTGCACACCGTTACCGAGAAAATCACGGCACAAGTCCAGCACTTTAGTCTGTACGGTATCCTCGTGGTCTTCTCGACGCTGATTTTGATCATTGCGACCTTCATCAGCCACACGGTCGCCGCTCTCATTATTCTTCCTCTCGTCTATAACATTGGTAAGGGCTTGGAGCCAGTGCCGCACCCGAATCTGCTGGTCATGGCCGGCGTGCTTATGTGTAGTGCCGCCATGGGCTTGCCCACAAGCGGGTTCCCCAACATGAGTAAGTTTTTATTCTCGCACCTCAGTCCGGAAGACACTATGCTAATGATTTCTATAGCGGCTATCATGAAAGAGGACCCAGCTGGGCAGAGATACCTGCAGGTGAAGCACTTTATCAGCCGAGGTGTTCCCAGCAGTATCTTGACCCTGTGCGTCGTTGTCACCGTTGGGTATGGTGCTATGTGGGTGTCGGGGATGTAAGCTGTTGAAAGAGGTGGTAACGACGACAAACGCAGCCACGATAATGAAGTGAAGAGAGATGGGTAGACCACGACGACGGTGGGATTAGTTGGATTTTGCCGTGCGTTTGCGATTTGTTTGTTTCCTAGACTGGGATGGCTTTTATACGGGATATATTACACACGGCAGCAACAGCGTTACGGAGCATGTGGCTTGCGAGTATCTTTGTCTGTCGGGTATTCTGCTTCATACCATATCTGGGTGCTATCTTTTACATTTACAGTTTTCTTTCTATCTGGAGTTCTTAAGTACAGAGTGTCAGGACACCAGGTTCGGACTTGACTCTCGACCATCTTGCCTGGGGGAGTTAGGCCACACCTCAACTGAGCCCAAGTCCGGGGATAAGACCACTCAGACGAGCCTCTTAGCTTCATGCCCTTCCACCCCTTGGCATGTCCAATACCTACATAGTATTTGTCAATTTGTAGATCACGGCATCCCACTTCTGGTCTGGTCCCTTGATCGTCTTCCCCGCTTTACCCCGCTGGTGGACTTCTTTTTATCCTTCCTGGTACTTCATCTTCTCTTGGGGTTATCTATCCAAGGAATCTCATTCACACTGATCTGTCCCTCCTGTTTCCACTCCCACTCCACTCAACCGTTTTACACATACGGTTAAAGAACAAGAACATCTGTCAGGAGTTGTAGCCCATCAACAAGCAATATGTCTTCAACCAAGTTCAAAGTAGCCGCCGTTCATGCCGCGCCGGTGTTCATGAATAAGGCGGCTACCATCGAGAAGGTCGTGAAGCTGATTGAGCAAGCGGCCGCGGAGGATATCAAGCTGTTGGCGTTTCCTGAGACGTTCATTCCTGGGTATCCTGTACGTTTATCTCTTCATTCCCTCCCACCTATCTACCTACCTCCTCCACTGTTGCTGTGTCTTACCTACAGTGTGCTGATGAGTAAAAAAGTACTTCATAGAAGTCTACCCCTCCCTCTCCCTAGCCCCCCATCTCGCCTCTTACTCCGTCCAATCCGTCGACGTGACCTCCTCCGACCTATCCCCCATCCAAGCCGCCTGCCGCAAACACGGCATAGCCATCAACCTCGGCATCTCCGAGCGCCAACCTTCCCCCGGGTTCTCGTTATTCAACTCCCAAGTAACCATCTCTTCCTCGGGTGACATCCTCGGCGTCCACCGCAAGCTCCAGCCCACCTACGTCGAACGCATAGTCTGGGCCCAAGGGACCGGCGCCACTCTTTCCCCCTTCCCCCTCTCTCTCGCGGGAAAGGAGTACAACGTAGGAGGCCTAGCATGCTGGGAACACACCATGAACCTCGCCCGCCAGTCCCTCATCGAACAGCACGAGCACATCCACTGCGGCGCCTGGCCCGCCTTGTCCACCATGGCACAAATCGAAGCGACCGCCGACTTACAGATCGAGGCGCTGATGAAGAGCCATGCTCTCACTGCTCAAGTTTTTTGCCTGGTAGCGTCAAATTATGTGGATGATACCTGCTTGGACTGGATGAGGGAGAAGCTGGGGGAGCAAAACATGGTGAAAAGGGGGGGCGGGTGGAGCGGGGTTATTCACCCGTTTTGCGCGATGCTGGCGGGACCGCATACGGGAGAAGAGGAAAAGATGATAAGTGCCGAGATCGATATGGCGGATGTGGGGTGGGTGAAGGTGTGGTTGGATTCTGCTGGGCATTACAAGCGGCCGGAGATACTGAGTTTGGGGGTGGATAGGGGGGCAAAGTGGCTGGATGAGGGACCGGGGAGTGTAGTTAGGGATGGGAGGAGGTTTGAAGGAACGGAGGGCGAGAAGGGGGAGTGACGGGGATGGGGGTAGAGGGTTGGATACATACAGAATGTACAGAGATACAGAGGGCAATGAACACGAGACTAATTACTGCCCAGTGAAGTGCGTAATTGGAGTTATATCTATGGTTGGACACGGCAGTTTCACACATAGCAAGAAGTATGTAATCAAAGAGGGAAAAGACCGCAACGTGGTGTATCTCATTCAAAGCTATCGAATGCAACAATAAAAAGATTAGAAAGACCGGGGGGTATCAACGGTAAATCGGTGTATCGTGTGGGCTTCCTTTCATCCCAAACTGTGCCCGTCGCGCCCAGACAATTCCATTGCCATAGCAAAAGAGAAGAGGAGTGGTTCCGTCCTTGAACAAATTCCCAGCAAAAGCAAACGCAAGTCCCATTCCAAAACAACCTAAGAATTCAATAACCCATATGCACCTTATGCCATCGCCATGCCTACCAGGTATACGTCATCATTCGAACGGACCCATCGTGACCAAACACCGGCATATCAAAGAGCAGCAGACATAGCAGCCACCGTAGCCTCCTTACTAGCGGGGGAAGCCGCCGGCGGGGACGTGGCGAGGCTGCCGTGATTGTGGCCGTGCTGTCCCAGTGAGAGCACCTTCTGCAAACTCCTCCTAAAGAGCGCCTTGCCCGAGCCCGCCTCGTCAGAGTGAGAATGGCTGTTCTGCATCTCCCCCTTGTCTTCCTGAGACATCACTCTTTCTATCCCCTTCGAGTTCCCGCCCAGAAACCCAAAGCTCAACCGCCTGACGGTTGACATGGGAGGCGATGTGCTGTTAGCAGCAGCAGCAGCGGCGGCGTTAGCGGCATTCGCAGCGGCAACGGCCTTGCGAGCAGCATTGATCTTTTGCTGCTGTTGAGCTTTCCGTTGACGCATGGCCACCAGCTCAGCAGCTGTTGGTGTGGGAGCCGGCTGAGGGTAGATGGATCTCGGCGGCCATTCACCGTCGCGCTTCCAGCCCACGACGCAGGCCCGGATCATATCCGACAGGTTGACGGGACAAGCTGGCTGCAACCCTTGTACCACGAGCTTGTCGTAAATTGAGGTGTACATGGACGGCGTGATGGAAGCACGCATCGCGTTTTGTGGCGGGAGAAAGGGAGGTGGGATGGGCACGACTGTCTCTACAGGATAGAGAACGTGAGGTGTAGTTGATTCATTAGACGAGGTCCTCTGAACGCCGCTCTTTGCCGAGTCTGATTCAGACATGGGTGGTGTGATGGCTGAAATATCAGTTTGCTGTGATGTGCGGGTTGGCACGGGGTGAAGTGGTGATGTGGCTGGCGGTGAGCCCGGAGTAAGGACGCCGCCCGGAGTCGAAGCCGAAGAATCGGTCCGGCCGTGCCGCCAGAATGACAACCGCCGGCCCGACGATGGTGATACCGGGCACACCGGCTTGGGCTTTACGCGCACGGTCTTGGCGCCCGTCCAGGCGTTGCGACGCGCCTCAAAACATGCCAACCCAGGATTCCAGGTCGCCTCCTCTCGCACAGCCCGCCGCCTCTTGGTGCGCTTGGTCTCAATGGACGTGCGTACGGCCGTGCCGACATCATCAGGGCTGTCAAATCGAAAGGGTGACGCCGCGGGTTGGGGCGGCCCATCATCATCTGAGAGATCCGAAGTCCATTCTGATCTAGCCTGGAAATGTGCCTGGTCCTCTGAGATGGTGCTGTAAACGGACTCTGCGTCTGATTCCGAGTCGGCCTCCTCCCCAGGATCTCGCGGGACATCATCATCGTCCTCTGTCACCGGCACCGTTACGGCCTCTACGCCGTCGGGTACGGGACGGGCTGAAAGTGGGGCATCATTGCCGTTGAGCTCGGACGTTTCTTCCGTTGGCGCTGGCAGCGGTGAAGTTACTGGCGATACGGTCACGTCCGGCCAGTTAAATTCCCAATCATTGCGAACTCTCTCGGCAAGATACCTCTTGACGGCCTCTTTTGCTTTTGCCTTGTCCTTACTTAAAAGGTCGGCATCGATATCTGAGGGTGGAGGAGGCACAGCATGCGGCAGTGAATTCCGTAGCTTGCTAAAAGGCGACCGCGGCGACTTGTAAAGGTCTGAGAAAATCATATTTGGGATGTGTTGATGCGAAGGAGTGGTGGACGAGTCGTGGTCGCCACCGTTCGCCTCGCGTGACACTGTCAGGGCCTTCGACCTTATATAGGTTGACTGCGCGGGGATCAGAAGCGCTTGTTGCTGTGGTCCAGGGTCCTGCTGCTGGTGCGGGGTGACCAGCCCTGAAAGTGGTATGATTCCCTGGCCAAGAAGGCCTGGCTCGTCGCCTAAGTCTGGTAGCAGGCAAAACAACCACACATTAGCGATCTGCGCATTGACTACGGGAACCAAGTAGTTGGCAAGCCTTGCAGCATGTGCTTGAATAAGATATGGATGTATAGATAAGAGAATGAGAATTGCGGAAGGATGAAAAGGGAGAAGACGGAGATGGTTTATGTAAGAGGGAGCGTACTTCAGGTCTTAGACGGGATCTTTTTCTACCTCTTAACACCACCTCGACTTTGATTCTTCTTGGCGTTGCCACAGGACCAAGCTGCTATGCAGGAAGGATTTGAAGGCTCAAGTTTGAGGTTACAATGGGATATGAAAAGGTACGAAACGATGGAGAAAAGAAACAAACTTTCAAGCCATCGACACGAATTTAAGGGATAAAAAAAGAAAAGAGCGGAAGGGAAAAAGAGAGAGAGATGAGACATGAGACATACCAGATGTATTCGGCAACGCCGGTGTATTATCTCCTGTTGCTGCTGCTGCTGCTGCTGCTGCTGCTGCTGTAGTATCTGTCGTAGCCACGGCCTGCTGCTGATGGTGTTGCTTTTCCTGCTTGAGACCGAGATTGTCCTGAGTCTGCCAGCGTGCGGTTGTTGCTGTTAGTGGTGTGGCACTACTTGTAGGCCAAACCTGATCGGCGACATGACCGTCTTCTTTAGTGAAAATGGTAGCGGCATTGGTAGCGGCAGCGTTTTCTTGATGTTGCCCCTCCGAGTTTTCCCTTTCAACGGAAAAGCTGCCAAGGATCGTCGTGGGCGCTTTATTGATCGGGTATGGCGCACCTGTCCCTTCTGGGCTCTGTAGTGGCAGCTGCTGAGGCAGCATCTTCTCTTCTCTGTTGAACCCCGAGATTTCTGCTTCTCCGGACCGGATTGGACACTGCGCTTGCTTGTCTAGAACTCTGGGGAAGAAGAGCGGCAGGATCCGACGCCACCCAATGCTGCAGTCAAAGGAAAAAAGCGAGATGCGTGACCTTCCCGTGGTCTGGTCTGGAGCTTTGTCTTGTCTCTTGAGTTTTTCTCCCCCGCTTTTTGGCTTGTGTCCCTCTTCTTGTCCTCTGTATTTTGCAAGGAAGTGGCCTCGGTTTACGGTTTTCAATGCCAGGTACAAACAAAGCTGTTGTTGCTTCGAAAACCAATCCGGTCGTGATCGTCACTTCAGGTAGAGAATCTGTTCTTCCTATCCGTAAACTGTATACACTATTCATCGAAAGCTTTTGCATTTTGACGTTTGTCACTCATCAGACCGAAAACGATAAACATTTTTGGAGGGTGGAGTCACTGTAAAGCTGAAGCGGAGGGAAGCGGGGCTTGTAACCTTTGATCCTCTTGGCTATCAAAATGTCGGGTGACTTTCTCACTTGACAGCTCTTCGCCCATCCAGTGTGTGTGGGAATCCCATCCAGTCTCCTTGGGTTTCTCACGCCCGAAGGATGTGCCTTTCCTGAAAAGTGATGACATTCCAAGTAATCTCTCGCATATGCCGGTGCCCCTCCATCTCGATCAGATCATCGGCTCACTCACTCACCGTATCGTCATTCTCTCGTTATTTCCGGCTTCCCTATTACTATAGGCAGGTATCACAACATATAGTTGAAGAAAAGAAAAAAAAAAAGTACACAACGGATAGCCCCCGGCTTGATTGCAACTCTTGTTGATCCTTGATGCTACCATTGGGACCTTTCCATCCCGCGGTTCATAGCTCTCGGCATCGCAACGACATCGGCAGCCAACCATCACATATGCAGTTGAACCCTTCTGCACTGCATGCACAAGAGGTTGGGTAAAGGCCCCTGGGAGTCCCTGGAGACGGTCTAGGCCGGTGGAGTCATCGGAGTTGTCAACCCCACTTCCCCAACAACGGCAGCAAGCTTGTTCTGCTCCTCTGCTTGTTGTTGCGGTGAGGACCTCTCGTTGTACCCTGATGATCGAATAAGGTACGCATTACGTACCCGGAGATGATTTTCAAACGAAAAGGGTTGTCTCGGACAGATTTCTCCTAACCCAAGAATACGGATTCATCGCATGATGGTGTTCCGCAATCAAAGGAAGAATCCAAAACCCAAATCGCTGGTAAAAAGAAATATTTATTATTATACCCTCATCCGATGGCGCACCAAAACCGTTTCACTCGTGTCCTCCGCCGTTGATCATGATAGTGGTCCCTCATAAACATGTTCCGCATACTCGGAGCTCCCCGCTCTCCAACCAAATGCCTCCCGCTTTGTTCTGTCATACTCGTGCAAAGTCACAAAAGCTGACAGCATCCCACCACCACCACCACCTTCATGACCTGCACTAAAGCATACCACCACCCACCACTCATGCTAAAGCTGGTTCGCGTAGCGAAAGCGCATAACTTGTTGGCCAATGATTGTCTCGCTGTCGTGCTGCTGAATGACCATAGTTGCCACACCAATTCCAACCCAAGACCCCTAAACACAACACGATACCAATTTGTAGCGTAATGTCGTGAATGCTACGCCAACCACCCCTTTGAGAGGACAAACGTCTGCACTCAGTTTTTCCACAACCCAAAAACGTAGTGGATTAGCTCTAAAATGTCCGCGGGTTGTTTTCATAAGGCGGTCTTCTATTCCCACTAGGCCAGACCCCTGGGCTTCCTTCCCGTCTTGCTGCTAGCAACCATACCACCACAACCCTACCTGACGGAGGCACTCCCGGGGAAGCTTCTCGAGCTCAACAATACACCCTTGACCCTCCGGATATTGTCCTTGGCCTTTTTGATCTCATCATCAGGTTCGTTCTTGCTGGCCACTCCGTAAAGATTGTACCCTCCGACAAAGTCTGTCATCTGCGCGGCGTTTAGCGCATCCAGCTCGTCTTGGAAAACATCCAGCACCACCTTGACGTCTGCATAGCCCTCAGACTGAGACACCAATCCCTCGTTGAGCTGCTTCAGCGACGATGTAATGTCCTTGAGCCGCCGCGTGTGCAGTGCTGCGGCGGACTCGCTGGGCAGACCGGGGGAAGCCAAAGCGGACCCCGGTGGTGAGGTCTGCACGCCGACGTCGCGGTGGAAGAGCTCGGCGGGATCGTCGTAGTGGCTCACGGCATCGTCATCGGTGTGTGAGTGTTTGTAGACGGGGACCTCGGACACAGTCTTTTCAAGCTTGGCGACGAGTTTTGTAGCGTCGTCCTTGGCTGTGTCGTGGAGGGAGATGCGCGCCTCGGTGAGGGTGGAGACCATGGGCTCGAGGATGTATTTGCTTGTGCCGTAGATTACGGTGGAGAGGCCACCAAAGGCGTAGAGAGTGTTGAGGAAGCCGTTGACGGTCACGAGGGGTGGTGGTCGAGCGGGCTTGGTGAGGAACTCGGGGTAGGTTACGATAGGTGGTCGGTCTTCTTTCCTGAGGAAGGCTGCTGTGGCCGCTGCTAGGGATTCTTCTGCGGCTTTGTCTTCGTTGACCTTAACGGCTGTGAGTATTTCACACGGTAAGCGTAAGGTGTTGAAAGACTTACGGATTGTTGTGGCGCTGGTGTTGGCGCATCTTGTGATACTTCTTTCAACAGCTGTTGAATGTCGCTTTCCGATAGACCCTTGCTTTTGAGAAACTCGGTCCTCGTTTCTGGTGTCGCCTTTTGTGTCTCGGGGTCTTGCAAAAACTTCCTTGCCTGGTCGAGCGTGGTCTCTCGCGTCTGCTCTGGCTCTGGTTGGGATTCGGGTGCTTTTGTGTCTGGATCTGTGGTGTCTGCTTGCGCCAGCTGCGACTCTGGCTGTTTCTTCTCGACGTCGCTCATCTTTGCCCACTTATTATAGATGATTAGACAACTGGTATATACGAGGTGCTGCAGGGTTTATCAAAAAGAAACAACCTGGAAATGTGTTTGTTGTAGCATGAAGCTGTAAATGGGAAGACCACAGCCGCGATCAACAGCGTCACTTTTGATTGTACCGAGGCCCGATAACCACCAATTGCGCTCGGGGATACACCTGGTCTGAGCGTCCTTCGCGCCCACGCTGTGTGAATAATGGGGACTAATCTTTCTGGGGGGTGCATAATCTTTCCGCTACATGCGTGCCAACTCGACCTTCTATACGTATAAATAAACATTATAGGTATATAAGAAAAAAGGTAGACGCGTTTAAGTTTAATAAGTATGCGTGTATTAAATCAGTTAATAGATTCTAATTTATTTTGCAGGTATAAAAGGTTTATTTGAAGGCGTCTAATCGAAAAAATCACACCCGTACTCCCCATTATTCACACATCTTGGCGCTGTACGAAGTTGCCTTGACCCACTTCACTAACTCTGAGTCTGGAGCTCCACCAGCTCTCCAAGAGGCGCCAAATCTGGGGTCTGCAGCCGTCACGGTGTTTGGCCTTGTCGTGATGAAGGGAGCAGCCAGCAGCCTTGTGAAGTCAAGCAATTCAAGATTCTCTCTTGTATCCGCTTGACCCCTTTTCGAGCATCAAACGTATCAGCGCATTTCGCTTTTTGTGTTTTTGAAGCTAAGGACTCAAATCCCCGACCAGCAGAGCTATTTTTCTCAACATATTGTCAACTTTGTCGCAACACTTTCCCCCTTCAAAGCGATCCACACTTGAGACGTTCTCACAACAACAACTTTATATACCTTAGGTACGGACGACATATTTGGGTATGTCAACTGGCACCGTATACAAATTGATTGCCCAAATGATTCACTGATGGAAATGACGTCGATAGCCCCGCAAAACCGCTTCAACAGCTTAGCCTCTCTCACTCACTGTGTTCACACCTGCTTGCGCAGGGAGCCGTTGAGCAGCAAGACGGCATCGACGCATCCCATCGTCGATTCGCATCGCGTTGAACTGTGAGATTTGCACAGTCCAAACAAACTGCTCATACCAGTTGAATCTGCAGCTATACCATAGGCTGTCAATTAATCAAAAACATGTAAGTTGACGGTCTCGTCTACACATATGAGATGCCTTGCTCTACACGGTGCTGCGGTGTTGTGAGATTGGGGTCGGTGTTGTGCAGGTAGGTGGCGGTGGTTCGATCTGCAATTCCATCAGAAAAGAAACCTGGATGATGTTGAGATGGGACGACGGGACCCCAAAGGAAATAAACCTAGGCGGCGTCGATCGGAGTCGGCGTTGTCAAACTCCATGCAACAAAGTCTTAGTCGTGGCCTTGTGAAACCTACTTTTCAACAAAGCGTGCGACCGACCCGACAGTTCGTGTTGGTTGTGCTGTTTAGAGGCACGAATTCCTCGAGGTTCAAAAAACGGAATGAAACTTTGGCGCCACGGTATACCGTCAATTCAAGCGGAAACAGGCGACAGAAGCGAAAAGAAAAAGCTGCCGGTACCCGGGAGCGAATAACATTCGAGAAACAAACTTGAAAGTCGGATTCGCACTTGCTCAGGATCGTGCGGGTATACGGTTATCCTGAATCTTCATTGGCACGTTGCTCTTCGACCATAGGTATCTCACACAGGGCAAGCTTATTTGGACGACGTGCCTGACGCCCAGAACCACCGTCACTCCCACACTATTTTTACCATTGGGACGAACAAACGACCGCCACCACCACCGCCGCCTACCTTCACATCTGGATCCTGACAGTTTGCACCAAACCGCTGGCTCTGACTCTACATCTCACCGCGCCCCCCACTGCTATTTCAACCACCAGGACCATCCATTACCACTAGGATTTATCACCCGTCTCATCACACAACACCCAGTAGCCTAGCAGAGCAGCATCTCCTATCATCTCATCATAATGTCTTCGCGGCCGCGGCGTTCGGCCGCTCAGCGTGCCAATATCGCAATTACTGACCTTGCCGACAGAGATAACAAGGACAACGAGCGCAGAATGTCATCACGTCCCGCACGCCGCTCAGGAGGTTCTACCTCCGTCACCAGAGGACCTCCATCGTCGCCAGGTAGCAACGGCGCCGAATCACCGCATATCAATGTGACGATAAAGACGTCATCAAGCAAGCTCCGTCAGGCTACCAGAGGTACTAGCCCTACCGACGGCAAACGCAAGACCTCGGATACTACCAGTGCAGCCTTTGCTCCCAGCAACAGCAGCAAGTTCGCTAGAACCGGGACTTCTAGCAAGCAGACCAGGGGCAGGAGGCAGAACTATGTTGTCGACAGCAGCGAGGAAGAGGATGACGAGGAGGAAGACGAGGAAGATGACGAGGAGGAAGAAGAGGTTGTAGAAGGCGAGTCCATCAGAGTTCTTGGTAGAGCTGGCCTCGATGCGGACGATGACGAAGAGGAGGAGGAAGAAGAAGAGGAAGAAGAGGATGCCGATGCCGATGCCGATGCCGACGAAATGGACATTGACATTGATGCTGAAGGTGAAGATGAAGAGGACGGGGATATTGAGATGGCCATTGCCCCTCCCCCACCAGCCATCAAAGTTACCAAGCCACAGACACCATCAAAGGGAACAGCGGCGCCCAAACCCAAGACCACGCCAACCAAGGGCACGGTTGTCGCCAAGCCAGCAGTATCCTTTGATGACGATGAAGATGATGAGGACGAGCTGAGCGAGCTGGACAGCGATCAGATGGAGGTTGAGAACGATGAAGACGCTGAAGGCGAAGAGGAAGATGCGGAGGGCGAGGAAGAAGACGCCGAAGGAGAGCTCGAGGACGCGGAAGGCGAAGAAGATGCTGAGGCAGATGTCGAAGGAGCGATCGAAGTTGGCGGCGCGGACGAGGATGATCTTGACAGCGACGACGAGCTCGGCAGCCGCGGGGGGACACCAGACCTGTCCAAGCTTACTGCTCGACAACGTGCGAAGCTTGGCGAGGCATCTCATGAGTATCTTAAGTTGTCAGATGGTAAGTCCCCATCGCACTGAACCATTCTATCCCAACGGCTCTAACTGGCAATAAACAGAGGTGCAAGCCAAGAAGGTCTTTACGGCCGAAGAAATCTCCATGAGGCGTGCCGAGATGGCCAGACGCAGAAGAAACCTCAGCGAGAAGCGGAACGAAGAAGTAAAGGTATGTCTTCTATGCCCGGGCCCCAATCAGCATCTTCTGGTATAACCTATTAATAATGATGCTGTCGCAGATGGAAACCATCAACAAGCTTCTGAAAAAGCAAGCGAGCAAGACCAACCGCAAAGCCGCTGCGGGCGATGAGACGTCCGAGGGTCTTGAGAAGCGGGCAGATCCCGTATTTGTCCGCTGGATCAGCAACAAGAACGGCAGCACGGTTTCCGTGCCGGACGAGATGCTCACCGGTCCTGCTGGGCAAGTCTTTATAAAAGGCGGTCTCGGGAGCGGAAAGATGGTTGAGGAGGTTAACTGAGCGATCCTCTTTTGCCACTGCTCCTGTACTCTGACATTTCCTTTTATTTTTCTTCTCGTTCTCTTTTTGAAACTACAGGCCTATATGGGTATTACACAAAAGTGGGCGTTGGGCATTGGCCTGGCAACTTCACAATGGGCGGGAGGGTAGACAGGGCTCAGTCGGTTAAGGCGTATCTTTATCCTAACATCAGAATACCTCGAAGCGAAATCTTGGACTATACAGTCTCCTGGATCATGACCACTACCTAACTAGACCATTTTATGCCAGTTAACAGCCTGCCGCCTATCAGGAAGTCTGCTTCGTCTCCAGGACGGTGATCACAGCCCAGAATACCACCGGACCATGGGAACAAGAAACTGGAGGCAGCGACATCGACAGCAACAACAATAATAACAACAGCAGCAGCAGCATCGTTACACGCTTCTTCTTATGACTTAACTTCCGAACTGCCCGTCCCTCTCCTCCGTCCTCATCCTTGTGGCCAAAGCTCCTCCGTCCTCATCTCTCCTGTCAGTCCGTACCAGCCCCCAGCAGCTGCCCTGGCACCACCACTCCCACCACTTCCAAAAGAGGGTATAGGTAGGGCTTCCCGCATCCCTAATAATAACCGGATCCCCCAGAAAGCCCTGGTGGTTTAACGGGGGGTCCGGGGCGTTTCAAAAACAAAGTTCCAAGTTTCCTTCAGAGTTCCAAGAAAGAGATCATCTGTTCGAATCACGGTTCAAAACAAAAAAGTAAAACCTGCTGGTTCGGGTTTTCGTAGGCGGCTGCCAAATGGCGGTCGCTGAGCTTTTTGGGTTTCAAGCTTCATTCTTTTTTTCCCCTAGGAGTAATTCTGAGGCGGTTTGTCGTTTTGGTTACTGTGTTTACGTGGGTACCTGTGGGATCTTGACGAAGCTGCAACAGAGGGAGAGGGAAGTAGAGAGAGGCTTGGATGTGTCTTCACTCGCGGACGATCAAGATCTCTCTCCAGCCGAAACAATACGTTATCTATCTATGTAAGCATCACTTGGAACAGGAGGCATATATTTCGTAGCTCCAGCGATACTTTAGGTGCACCTCTTACTTGACCGGCTTCTTAGGAAGCTTCCTTGAGTTGGTCTACTTCTCCTCCAGGTCCATGTCGTATGCCTCCGTCAAACCCTCGGTCTTAAGGGTTGCTCTACTGGTCACGCAGGAAGCCTCGCTTTGGATAGATCCTCATGTTCATCTGTGTTAGGACTTCTCAAAGGAGACGTGGTGTGTAATCTCAGGTTTGCACAAGGAAAGAGTGACAACACTCCATTAATAATTCCTAGCAGAGCTCGTCTTTATGCCTTCACTCTCATCCAGGATTGACCGTTCATCTTAACATCTTAATGATGTTACTGCTCCCTCAAGATGTGTGAATAATGGGGACTAATTTTTTCCGCTAAATCATCTCCCCCATGAACCTGTTCCCGATCGTTCTGAAATCGGATGATGCATACAAGAAGTCGCCTGAACATCTGAAGGCCTGCTTAGCGAAGGCTTCTTTGGGTGAGAAGGATTCTGGAGTGAAGCTCCAGAACGCTGCGAAGGGTACCTACGTGAGAATGCTCAACCCAGTTGTTGAACTCTTCCGAGAAGGCCGTCTCGTGGCCTTAAAGCAGGCGGCGAATGGTTTCACCGAATTAGATGCGTGCCGACTCGGCCTTCTACGCATTCAAATAAACACTATCAGTATAAAAAAAGAAAAGGTAAACGTAGTCAAGTTCAATAAGTATTGGTGGCATTGTGGTATTAATCAGTTAATGCATTCTAATAGTATTTGCAGGTGTAAAAAGTTTATTTAAAAGCGTCTAGTCGAGAATATCACGCCCTTAGTGCCAGAGCAGAAGTCTTTAATCGAACCTGAGATACGCCGTTCCATTATCAAAGGTCTTGTTTACAAGTATATGACTCGAAATCCTAATTTTGATGATAAGCACCCTGCCATGAGCGGTGTAATCCATCCTAATTCACGGCTAGTATATTCGTATGTTCTTTTCGGAATTATACCATGCTGGACAACTTGATTCTGCCCACCTACTTATACATCACGGGGAACCGATCGAAACTTTCGAAGCATTCATGGGCATACTTAAACATCACTGAGAGACGGTCAAAACTCTTAAAGAATTCATGGGCAAAAGGAAGTAGAATATCACCCTCAACTCTAGTAGATAGATATGTTGGCATAGAGAAGTGCTGTATATTCCATTCAGTCTGTCAACTCTCAAACTTTCACTCACAAGCCAGAACATATACGGTACCGTCTGCTAGTAAATCTAGTGACGTATTCTTATGATGACAGTTAGATGTGAAACAAGTCCCCGAAGAATGATCGGAGTATCAAATAGTCCAGCTCTGACATGATGAAAAATCTTCGGGCAGGCCGTGTTGACAGGATTGATATCAAAAAGAACGACTGTGACCCCCACACTCAGCCCCCACTTGGCAATTTCGTAATACGCATTTGTTGAGCGGAAAACTTTGAGACACCATCCGAAGTTGTATCGGTGACATTTGTTTACTTCAACAACTTTTGCTAGAGGTAAAGTGTAGTCTGTGAGTGTGAAGATTTCTCTAACACATCCATCAATGCTCTGTGATGTACAGAAGCACCGTGATAAGCTTCAGTTTAAAGCTCTGGTAGTCATGACGTCAGTTCCAGATAAGATATCATCTGGAAACAACTTTATAGCAGCTACACCGGTGAAACAAGAAAGTATGAAGGAGAAATAAGCCTTGCGAACAGCATATATATGCCGCACACCATCTCCTGTGTCGACGAGGCTTTGAAGGATGCCTTATGGCAGACTGAACGGGAGGCTGGGAGCTGAGGATAGCTTCCGCTCCCACGAAAGAGACCCCACGACAGCTCTTGAGGGGTTCGATATGGTGACATGGATGCCCTGGGCTTGGTCGGGATGACGTCGTAAAGCCCCTTTGGTGAACTTAAAAGATCACTCCTAACAGACAAGCAAGACATGCTGTAGGACTCCCTTTCCGCCTCAGAAGACATGCACCCTTCGTCTGAAGAAAAATATCATTCGATGCTTCATGGCCTCGTACGCTGGATCAAAGGACAAAACAGACATGCCATCAGCCCTCAAGCGGGCATTAGGGCAGGTGGGGCATAGAGGGGTATTTCAGGGATTCTGAAAGCTTGGCACGTGTTGACGCGAATGGCCCAGACGTCGCTGGAAGCTCGTCTGTTCTCGCTCTGCTGGTTGCTGTCGGGGATGGCTTCAAAGCGTAGGTTGCGGTTTGGGATATACTCCGAATGAGAATCCCAATCGGACTGTCCGGCAACACGTGCTGAGAAGGCCATATTTGGATGGGTGGCATGACCGTAAAGACTTTTTATGTCTTGCGGCCCGACTCCTTTAACGGAAGCTGACGGTTGCCAACTCGGAACGGCTACCTTCAACTCTCTTGGTGACTCTCTCCAAAACTTCCAATAGAAACCTGATTGTTCGTAAACGGCACCATGATCCTGGACGTTGAGCCCTACGACCTGGGAAACCGACCAACAATTCCCATTTCCCGGTCGCCTTTCGGGTCTCGGCTGCCAATACGGATAACTGGCGGGATCAGATGGATGTCGTTGGAGCTCTGGACCGAAAGTTAACCGTGGAAGTGCGCTTCTCATAGCCGTGCAAGTCCGTTTCTTACCGCGCCTCCATTTTCGTCTCCCGATCTCAGCTTCCGGGATCTGCCAACGTCCGCCCTGTTAAGGAGGAACATGACTTCTTGCCAATTCAGACGAACGGTCAATGGCAAGGCTGACTGACATCTTCAATTCATCGCCGAGCTAATAAGACACAATGAGGCTGGAGGAGCTACAGATGTTTTTGCGGGATTTCGAGTCCGCTGTCCGAGACAGGCCAAGACTCGGTCAATAAACGGACAATCCAGAATTACAAACGTCGGCGTTACGGCAACCCTACCATTGCCTACCAAACCTACCCACGCCGCCGCGGTCGGTGAATTATAAGAGAAGAAGCGCAGTGGGAGTCGCCCGGTGACGGAGGGTCCTAAGAAAGACACTGCGCCCTTGGCGGATCAACCGGGTCCAGCCATCATGGGTGGCGAGAGAAGAGAGCGGCAGGACAGCGGGTGCTTGCTATGAAGCTACATGACTGACTCTTCCCCCAACCTTGATATTCTCTGTCTATCGGAAACCCCTCGTGTTTGAGCCATGATGCGACGACTGCAGTGAACCAGAATGGTCAGCACATTGCAGCCATAGGGTGGGGTGTCCCATCTGGACAACAAGTCTCGCACTATCAGCTATGCAGGCGACAAGGAAGGGAGCTGCGGCGATGCCCCACCTCGAGAGCAATCTGTGATGCAACTGCAATGAGAAGCAGAGGAGCAGCCAGGAGAACCACCCCACCTTCTGCTGGGCGTGCTCACCCTTTTTTATGTCGCTCATGCCACCACCATCACGTCTCATTCCTTCTCCTTCCATCTTCAAGTTTACTTCCACCGTGATAATCTCGTCAGTTTTTTCCAAACCGTCGAGACTTGCTTCAACAAAGTTTAACAGAACACTTTCCACACACGACTCAGGTAAGCATCCCTTCTCTAAGAACCAAACAGCAAAACAACCCCGCACCTCCTCCTGCTTCACATCACCCCGCCTGCCTGCATCGGACGGACCTGCTTTAGCAACACAGTCGTCCCAACCAAGCTGCTGCCCGGTCCCGGAATCTGCAGTCCCTGAGCCCAATAAAAACTCTGTTGTGCTCCCATTTCCTCCTCTTCCGTCTCCCACCTTGTTCTCCCTCTCGTCATCCATTCATTCTCTGCTCGTCAACCATTACCAAGCTCTCCTGCGAGATTCCCACGTCAACCGCTCTCTATTTTGAACAGTCTCTCACCTATCAACAGCAAAAATGGTTGTCAAGGTCGGCATCAACGGTTTCGGCCGTATTGGTCGCATTGTCTTCCGCAATGCCGTCGAGCACGACGACATTGAGATCGTTGCCGTCAACGATCCCTTCATTGAGCCCAAGTACGCTGTAAGTTATCTCCCAGCCCAGCCTTCTCCTGGCCAGCAGATCACCGTAACAGCCAGCTGACCACTTTCTCGTCCTCCAGGAGTACATGCTCAAGTACGACTCCACCCACGGCAACTTCAAGGGCACCATCGAGGTTTCCGGCAGCGACCTGATCGTCAACGGCAAGAAGGTCAAGTTCTACACTGAGCGCGACCCCTCTGCCATCCCCTGGAAGGATACCGGTGCCGAATACATTGTCGAGTCCACCGGTGTCTTCACCACCACCGAGAAGGCCAGCGCCCACTTGAAGGGCGGTGCCAAGCGCGTCATCATCTCTGCCCCCTCGGCCGATGCCCCCATGTACGTGATGGGTGTCAACGAGAAGTCCTACGACGGCAAGGCTCCCGTCATCTCCAACGCTTCTTGCACCACCAACTGCCTGGCTCCCCTCGCCAAGGTTGTCAACGACAAGTTCGGCATCGTTGAGGGTCTCATGACCACCGTCCACTCCTACACTGCCACCCAGAAGACCGTCGATGGTCCCTCCGCCAAGGACTGGCGTGGTGGCCGCGGTGCTGCTCAGAACATCATCCCCAGCAGCACTGGTGCCGCCAAGGCCGTCGGCAAGGTCATCCCTGAGCTCAACGGCAAGCTCACCGGCATGGCTTTCCGCGTCCCCACCTCCAACGTCTCCGTCGTTGACCTGACCTGCCGTATCGAGAAGTCGGCCAGCTACGACGAGATCAAGGCTGCCCTCAAGGAGGCTTCCGAGGGTGACCTCAAGGGTATGTTTTGTCTTCAGCCTCACTAACATGAAACCCTGACACCCAGTTACTAACTCGCTTTCCAACAGGCATTCTCGGCTACACCGAGGACGAGATCGTCTCCAGCGACCTCAACGGCAACTCCAACTCCTCCATCTTTGATGCCAAGGCCGGTATCTCCCTCAACAACAACTTCGTCAAGCTTGTCTCCTGGTACGACAACGAGTGGGGTTACAGCCGTCGTGTCCTGGATCTCGTCTCCTACGTCGCCAAGTACGATGCTTCCCATTAACTCGGTTGCGTCCCCGCTCGGCTATGAAGGAAAAAGGTTGAATTGCTTCATCCCCTAGAAAAGTATCACCGCCCTTGAAATTTGGAAGGTTTGCGTTATGGTAGTCTCTAGGTAGCAAAATACCACGAAATCTTAGAACAAACCCGAAGCCTCTCATTTGATTGTGATTTCTGCTATGTCCTACATGGATGGCTCCACTACTGCTTTGCTTGGAGTGGGATGTAATTCAAGATTATCACGGCCGCGCCAAGATCGAGAGCCCACACGACGTTGGAAGATGCACAATGTGAAGGGACTCGAGATATAATTATAATGGCTTTGTTATTAATTTCCGGTCACAACTGACCATGAACGCCTTGTAATCGAAACAGTTTGTATGTGTTGTTGTTGTATCATGACAGTTGGCATCAAGGCCATTTGCTCTTTTTCTCTCCCGTCACCGCCCAGAAAATACCAAGCGCTTTTCTCCTCCGCTCAAACGCCTCTCCTCTTTTGCCCCAGTGAAGCAGTCTTGACCAATATGTCGGTAAGAACCCGTGTCGGTTGCTAATCCATGTATCTCTTTCCACCTCTTGACCCTCGTTTGTTTGTCTTCACACCTCTTTGTGTGTGTGTGTCTTGTCCACCTCATGACCCGTTCAGAGCTTCCATCCCATCCCATGCCTCTCCTAAACAAACAGAGTGCAAAAATATTGTTGTCCTAGTGCCTCAACCTCCGCTGTGATGTCCTTGATCTAATAATGCTCATCAAACGGGAGGAGCCAAACCAAACGGGCGAACAAACGGACTGGCTGACTGATCACTACCACGAAGCAGACGTCGACCTACTTCCACCACCAGTGCCACCACCACCACCACCACCAAAGCCAGTATTAGTAGTAGAAAACCCACCAAACCCATCCCTCGTGCCGCCCTTGCCGTTTCTCTAAAACGCAGCACCGCCCAGTCCCTCGCCGGCCAAATTCTTGAGGCTCTTCTCGCTCAAATCGCTCTTCAGCTCAAACGCTTTGCTTTCGCGTTCCAACTTGTCCCAGACCCGTAGAGACTTGCGGAGTTTATCCTGCTTAATCTGCATCTCCTCCCTCAGTCTCTCCTCGTCTTCCATCAGCTTCTTGAACTGCAAATCACCGCCGTTCTCCAGCGTGGCTGAAGCCGGGTCGATCTTACCACCCGGGATAAGCGGGGGCATGGTGTTCAGCAATGACTGAGCTAGCGTGGGTCGCGGAGGATGGTTGATGGTCATGTTATTACTCAACCCCAGACCCATCCCGTTGGGGCCGCCCACGCCAGCGGCAGGACCGGTGGGTGGGTTGAAGGGTTTAGCGCCTGCTGGGGAAGGGGAACCGATGCTGCTGTTGCCGCCGGGGGTGGTGGCCGATGCGGCGGACTGGGATTGCGCTCGGGGGCCGGTGGGGATGATACCCGCTGGTCCGGTAGGAGGGGTGATCGTTGGGGACAAAGTCTGGCTAGGAGCATGGCGAGGGGGGCCGGAAGACCAGGCACCGCCGCGACCGCCGCGGGAGGAAAAGCCGCCTCTCTGAGACACATAGCCTCTTGGACCGGCAGGGGGGACGGTTGGGCTAGTAGTGCCGGGGCGGAGGACAGGGCCGGTGGGTGCTTGGGGGTGCCGAGGGGGTTGCGCAGCTGAAGCCACGGGCGAGGTGAAGTTTCTAGTAGCCGCAGGGCCTGTGGGAGGTGCTCGAAGTGCCGCAGGACCTCTGGGAGGAGACTTGACAGGGGTTGAATTTACGTCTGTCACTGCTGGTTTGGGAGTGGGCTCAACCAGCGGAGTGGGCTGAGCTGGGGGTGTAGGCTGAGAAGGGGCCGGCTTAGGTGTTTCGCGAACAGGTGGAGGCGGGGCGGCCTGAACGGGCGTGGGAGCCTTTACAGCCGGAGGAGGAGACTTTGCCGGTGACTGAGGCCGTGACTGATCATTTCGGCCACGGTGTGAGGGGGCTCGCGGAGATGATCTGCCTGATCCACTGCGGGAGTTTATCACGGAGGTGTTGACCGAGTCCCGGGGAGGCGGGGATTGGCGGCGGAAAGTAGAAGTGGGAAACCGGTCCTCGCGATCACGACGGTCTGGAGTCCGGGAGCGAGGACGGTAGGAACCACCCCCGCGGGGTGCAGCTGGAGGTGAACGCCTCAGAGGCAGAGGTGAACGATCTCTCCGTAGTCTGTCAAACGGTGAGCGGGATCTCCGCCTATAAGAGAACAAAAGTCAGCATCGCTATGGCTTGAGCAGTGATGATGGATATGAAGACTTACCGGATATCAAAGTCTCTTCTGATAGGCGATCGTGGCCGCTCAGGACGGTCATCTCGCCTGTCATCTCGCCGATCATCGCGACGCTCATCACGTCTATCGTCGCGTCGGTCATCTCTTCTGTCGTCAAAACGTCTATCGTCTAGTCTTCTGTCGTCTCTGCGATCATCGCGCCGGGGTGAAACAAAGCGAGGTGGCGATCGTCTCGGCGGACTTCTTCTTGGCGATTCACGGTGGATATCTGTTCTTCCACGGCTTCGACTGCGTCTCCAGCGCTGTGGAACGACTCTGTCTCTCGATCGATCCCTCGTAAAACGATCTCCGCTACGAGATCTCCGCCTTGGAGGGGATCTGCCCGGAACATAACTGTCTGAGGCTCCAGGCGGGGTGCGACCACGTTCCCTCACAGGGCTGCGGGCCCCTCGGGGCGATCTGTCGCGGTTAAAGGGTCGATATGACTCGCCGGCACCATATCGTCTGACTTCACCATCCTCATACCTATTGTTGGGCATGTTAGCTGTTTGATCCAAGGCGGAATCATCAAATGTAGTGAGAGAAGAGAAGGCATGATTCGCAGCTCCACTCGGAGTTGAGCCATAGCGAAAAGGAAGGACAAGTGGATTGACAGATGAAAAATTACCAGGACGACTATGCTTGTTTCCACTGGAAGGATGGTCGTCTAAACAATCTGGGGGAGTTGAATGATGCTGGGTTGACGAAACAATACGAGAAGAATCCCAGCCAGGCGGGACTGTGATGCGCTCCATAAGTGGGCGGCCCTGGCCTTGCCTCAGCCTCGAACTTGTACGATGCCGTCTCATCGATGGTGACTCCTCATCAAATGCGCCATCCATCTGAGCTATCAGCGATGGACAGTCTTCCTCTTCATCAGAATCGACGAAGTTAATCTTCTCGAAGGGAAAAGTCGCTTGGCTTTTCTGAGAGGGTTCTGTGGGTGAGGAAGAATGAACCCCTTGATTCATTCCCTTGTTGTTGTCATTGATTCTGGAAGTCCAACATCCTGGTTCCTAGCCAGGAATGCGCGGCCTCTTTGAGGTTCTGCTCAGCTCATAGGCTGGTTTGCGCTTGTTTACTCCTTGAGTCTGCCATGCTCTCATGGTAGCTGGCGAAAGCGGTGCTTCGGTGTCCTGTGCCTGGCGACTAGCATTTCGATACCAACTATCATCATAAGGATGATCAGCGTGCTCAGTTTTGATGACGCCGGAAGCTTTCAAAAGACGTGAAATCTCCTCTTCATTCAGGAGTGACAGAAGAAGGCTGGAGGTCCACTTCCGCTTGATAGGTCGACCCGAATCAACTTCAGATGATTGATGCCCGTCGTTGTCATCTTCTGTGGGATTTGATGACAGACTTAAGCTGCGTTTGCGCTTGCGCACAATCGGGCTCGAGGTCCACTTCCGCTTGGTAGCTCGATGTGAATCGGGTTCGGATTGATTCCCATCGTTTTCACCTATTGTGCTCGGCGACAGACTTGAGCTTCGCTTGCGTTTATGAACAACCGGGCTGGGGGTCTTCCGCTTTATAGCTGGAGGTGAATCGGCTTCGGATTGACATCCTTTGCTGTCGTCTTCAGTGGGGCCCGACGAGAGACTCAAGCTGCGCTTGCGCTTACGCGCAATCGGGCTACAAGTGTGGCTTCGCTTGATACCTCGATGCGGATTATCTTTAGATAGATCCTTATGGTTGTCATCTTTTGTCGGGTTTGACGATAGACTCAAGCTCCGCTTGCGTTTTCGTAAAATCGGGCTCGAGGTTTGCTTCCGCTTGGTAGCTCGACCCGAATCATCTTCAGCTAGATCCTCATGATTGTCATCTTCCGCTGGGTTCGATGACAGACCCAGGCCCCGCTTGCGTTTACGCACGATCGGGCTGAGATCGGGTTGACTGGTATACGTGTCCATGTCACCTAGAGAGGCGCTCCTCTCCTTGGGAGGCGAAGGCAGTAGGCAGTGCCTGCAGTTGGGAGGCGAGCCGGGACTGTGTTCGGGACTCTTCAGCTCACTCAGTCGAACCCACGCCGTCGGGATCTCGCGGTAAATGCCACGTCTGCGAGGTTGGACTGAAGTGAGAGAGGTAACAGAAAGATCTTCATTTGTCTGCAATGTATGACCCAAGTCAGACTGGTCGTCAGGCTTGAGGAACTCCGGAGAAGTAAAAGGAGAGGGCATGTCCTGAGAGTCGATGGGATGAGAAGAAGTGGGGCTCGGTGACAACTTCTGAGAGATGGTAGACCCAATGTCAAGATCACCAGGTGTTGCAAGCCCATCCAGAGATTCCGTTCCATGAATAGCGCTGCGGGCAGCAGACTGGCCCAGAAAATAGTTCGGTTCGTGATCAGTGACAGGCAAGGACTCGTCGTGAGCATCGGTGATACCCATGAGGGCAAGAGCTTGTTTTGCAAGAGCCTGTAAGGCAAGAGCTTGCAGTTTGTCGTGAGATTCACTGGAATGAATGCCTGTAGTGACTGAAGACTGGTTCTGGGAATTGGCGGAATCCATAGTGTTGAGAGAAGAGAACTGGTGCTGTGGGTCGGTGAAATGAACACTTGCGGGTTCCGAAGACAGGTTTTGGAAATCGATTGAACCTAGAATCCCAAGAGCAGAGTACTCGTTCTGGGATTCAGTGCACTCGGCAGCCGTAAGTCCCGAAGAAATGCCCCGAGAGTCGGGCTCATGAACATTGGTATGGTCCATGAAGAGGCCCTGGGGACTGGCAGCAGCAACCGAAGCAACTGGAGAAGATTGGTCCGGGCAGTCGATGCAATGAATAGCTGCAGACCCTGTAGTAATTTCCTGCGAGGCAGTGTCATGAACAGCTGCAGAGTCCAAGCACATGTCCTGAGAATTGGTCTGATCAAGGTCAGGGATATAGAGAGCAGAAGACTTGTCCTGAGAATCAGTCGGCTGCGTAGCTGTACGATCCAGAGACTGGTCTTGAGAGGTGGTAATGTCAACACCAGAAATGCCGACAGCGGAGGAGTTGTCCTGAGAATTGGTAAACCGAGCAGCTGTGAAGTCCAAAGACTGGTCTTGAGGAGTCGTATCGTCGACAACAGGAATGCCGACAGCGGAGGTTTCGTTCTGAGATTCAGTAGCCTCGTCGGTAACAGAAACCTGAGTAGAGGCTTGCTGAGTACTCTTGGACTTCACGGCAGCCGCGTCGACCTCGCTCCAAGCCTCAGATTCATCTGCCCAATCATCGAGCTTCCCAAAGGGGTTGGGAGGCAAGGGAGTGAGCTTGGGCGCTTGTTGAAGGTTCTCCAGATCATCCTCATCGTCGAACTCATCGGCCCAGTTACCCAGCTTCCCAAAAGGATTGGGAGGGAGTGGGGTAAGTTTGAATGAAGTGGTGCTGCGGCCAGTGTCGTTCGGCTTACTGGACGGAGCAGTCGTCGTGCCCGAGAGGGGTTGATACTCTTGAGCAGGAGCTGGTGAGGTAGTGCGAGGTACGAGTCCATCATCAGACGATTCGCCAGGGCTAACGCACCACGCGTCGACGAGGCCGCGGGAAGCCAGCTCGGCAGCATGTTCGGCCGCAGCAGCTTCGCCAAAAGCAAGAAGAGCGGCCTCCATCTCCGCATCTTCCGGAGTCCAGGAGTGACGCAAAGGACTGGGGCCCACCTTACGCGAATCGCGACGGTGCGAACGGTTCTTCCACTCCTGCTCGTGACGGTCATAGAGCTTTACGGCGAAGAGACCTCGGAAGCCTATCAGTTCCATGAGTGCAGCTTTAACATGGTCGCGAGCCTCTGGCTCATCGTAGCTGTCACAAAAGAGGTCGTAAAAGTGGCGACGTTTGACACCGATAAAGGCCTCAAAGTAGAGCTCGGGACCTCCGAGGAGCTCTCGGACACCCTGTTGTTTCGCCAACACCTTGTCAAGCTTTCTCTCGTACAAGTAGTCATCCATGTAACATGGGTTCTCCCGGCTGTACGTAGCGAAATCTTCCTTATAATACTGGAAGACCAGAGGTCGATCCTCCTCAGCCAATCCACGCTCATTGGCAATAGAATGCTTCATGACAGTGTCGACGAGCCAGTCGACGCTGCGGTGAGTGGCGCCAATAGCATTAATAGCTCTGGAAGCAATCTCATGCTTCCTAGTCAACGGGCGAGCTTCGCTGGTCTCGATGGTAGCATCCTCGACAGACTGAATAGCAGAGCCACCAGAGTTATGGTTATTGACGTCGTGCACCGATGTGGTAGCGATGACAGGGGGAGTCGCAACAGTGCTCTTCTTGGCTTTCGCAGAAGCAGAAGCAGACGCTTTGGATGATGTCGCGTTGGTTTTGGTACGAGGGGCAGCGGAAGTGCTCTTTTTGGCTTTCGCAGAAGCAGATGCTTTGGATGATTTCGGTTTGTTCTTGTTGGCAGGAGTGGCGCGAGTGCTCTTCTTGGCTTTCGCGGATTTGTTCGAGCCCTTAGCGACGGGCGGACCGGGCAGATCTGGCATCGTAGCGGGCATCTTGGTCGAGGTGGATGCCTTATCCTGCGGCATGAGTTTCTGCAGTCTCGTCTGCGGCATGGTGAATGATGGTTCGGAGGGAAGAGTGGTGTGAGATGTGAGATGTGAACAGGAATTCCTGGCCGGAGCGAGTTTCGGATACGGGTTTCAATGTAGGTGAAATAAGCTCAAATTTATGAGCGGAATCGTGACTGGTAGGTTGGTCGCAACGAATGTGGGAGGAGGGGGAATCATCAGGGTTCGCGCTCGTCGTAGAGTCGCAAGTAGGTTCTGTTCGTGAAAACGAGTCGCACAATTGCGTAAAGGTGAACGGTGGAAGACGGGTTGAAAAGAATTTCGAAGCTGCGATCGAAATGGACCAGTTGTTTTGCATTCTCGAGGTTTGCTTGAAATCGAAGCGCGTTCGAGAAGTGTGGATGGTGAGGAGAGAAGAAGGACGACGAAATAAAATAAATTTCGTGGGCCAAAATTATTTTAGTTGCAGTCGCAGTCGCAGTCGCAGTAAACAATAGGTCGAAGTTGAATGGCGGGGTGTTTTCTGCTCTTTCCCAATCGCACGATTCGTTGAGGCTCTCGAGAGGTCGTCCTCCATCATCCGAACTTCGAGTTTGAGGAAGACATGTTTTTCACGGCAGCAGTACGCAACAAAACAGAAACACAAAAACGAAAGGAAATGAACATAGGGAAACTTCTCACTTGAGCACAAACTGAAATTTACTAACCTCCTACTTCTTTCCATGCTTTTTTTCGAGCTGTCCGCGTGAGGGTTATCGACAACGTTGGGAGGAATGATATCGATGATGTTTTGGGAGAAGCAGGCTAGAGCCGCGCGATGGCATCTCCAAAATCCCTGGGCCTTTAATGATAAATCTTGGCCCACTAAGTAAACGCGGGAAAGCCCCTGCAGTCGCGTGGTCACGCTAGTTCCTGAAAGTGGTTACCGTATTGTAGGGTAGGTAGCGTGCACGGATCACAGCGATAACGATAACGATGTCGATGTCGCGATAAGCTCGATGAAGCCGTTGCTGTGGATGGGATAGGTTCCGTTAGCAAGGGTTGGGGTTATGTGTGTAAGAAAGCCATGATCCTTTTCTGGCTACAAGACAAAACCACATGAAGGCATTGTACAGCAAGCAAGAATGTAAACGCTGGGGATGTAATTGCTATTATGAGCTCTGATAATCACACAGAGTATACACTTTGTCTAGAGGGATCACGAACCAGGCTTGGACACCTGAGTTACGGTCTGCTCTGTTTCAACCGTGTGCTTCTTCTCACTGTTCTCGGACCTATTCTTTGCTCCGATGTTGTCTTCTTTGGTATCGCAACTCTACGCAGCCTCTTCATCGAAGACACCACCACTCTGGGAGTGGCAAACTAGCCCATCTTATTTGAGTCGTCCTCGGTTGTATCTCCCTGCTCTGCCGCCGTGGTCCTCTCCATGATAAATTGCTGCACCTGCTTTGCGTGCTCGGCCATCATGGGCGTCAGGCCGTTAACATGACTGCGGATGGCATTACCAAATCGCCTCTTCATGACCTTGCGTGTCAGGTCGGCATCGGTCCAGCAAGCATGGTCGTTGGCAACGTAGACCTGTGAGTTCTCCTTGTACCATGACGATAGATACTCGTCAACGTCTGACTTGACTGGTCGGAGGCTACCGTTGACAAAGTTCACCACGCCGCGGATGCGTTCCTTGATGTCTGTTTATTGCGCCCATTGTTAGTCACCCAGATACGACAAGATTTAAAGAAATGGTAGAAGACTTACTTCTGTTGATCAGGAGCACCTTAACTCCAAGGTAGGCATTACCTACGCCCATCAGAAAGACGTCCTCAACTCCCTCGTAGAGTTGGAGGTAATTATCCCAGATGTAGCACATCAGCTCTTGAAGTTGGACCTGAAGAGACTTTTCATCAACTCGGGGCGTGAAGGACTCTGTATCTTGGGCACGAGTGACATAATGGGGGACGTTGATATCCACAACGCCAAAGTCTTTGCTGATGGCCCAGTCGATGTATCTCAAAACTCCATCGGTCTGTCATTGTCAGCTAATGGAACTCCAACAAAACTGCCTCGGCAACAAGGCTAAGACCTACCACCCATGTGTTGTGGGAATCCAGCTTGTTATCAAGAGGATCAGGTTGGCCATGTAGCTCCGGTCTGTTGAGCGCGTCAGTCGAGAAACTCTCCTTGGTTAAAGCAGCGAAATACGTACGGGTCGTGTATTATGACCAGCAGCTTCTTTGCTTGTTGGATGCCCCTGGTCACCAAGACCTGATTCTCAAACGACTTGAAAAGTGTGTCCCGCTGAATGTACAGTGGAATCATCTGATACTTCTCCGACAGGGCCTGGCGCTGCGCCAGTCGCAACACGTCATGAAGTCTCGAGGAGCCCTGACCTTGCATCTCTTGAACGTCAACAATACCGGGCCGCATGCACTCCCAATATGGCGCTTGGAAAGCTTGTACCTTGGCCAGGACCTTGCTTGCCTCCCTGCTGATTTTGGGGATTTCCATCATCGGGGGTGGCTCACCCATAAGGGTCTGAGCAACAGCCAGAGCAGACTTCGAGATGGCCTCAAGGTTGTAGCCACCTTCTAGACATACTGCCACCTTGCCACCAGCAAGTGACATCAGCATGTGTGTCATATGGGCATAGCAGGCGGGAGAAACGAAGCAAGCGCCAAGCTCATCGCCAGCGGCCGCGTCAAAACCAGCAGAAATGATGACCAAGTCGGGGTTGAACTCGTGAGCAATGGGCATGACAATTTTTTGGAAGGCCGCCATGTACTCTCCGTCGCCCATTCCTTGGTCGTGCCAGCCGATATTGATGTTCTTCCCCAGACCTGGTCCAGACCCGCATTGTTCGAGGCCACCATCAGGTATCATCGGGTTGTCAGGCTTCCCGGGATAGAACTCGCCATCTTTGTAGACGTGGAGTGATATGTACAGGATGTTAGGGTCATCGTAAAACATGTTCTGAATTCCGTTGCCGTGGTGGACATCCCAATCCAGGATCAGGATCTTACGACACAGGTCTGGATAGTCTGACTGACAGATCTTGGCTGCTATAGGGACGTTATTGAAGAGACAAAACCCCATTGGAGAGTCAAACTCTGCGTGATGCCCCGGCGGCCGAATAACAGCGAAGGCGTTCTTGACAGTACCAGCGACCACAGCCTTGCAGGTTTCAATGGCGCCACCAGCCGAGATCAATGATGCCTCGTACGTCATGCTGCCAACATAGATCGAGTCGCGACCCTGATCCATAATAGTAGACAATCGTCGGAGCTCGTGTGTTGGTTTTCTGGAGAGGTCCTCGACCCAAAGATAGTGTCGAGGGTGATGGACGGTGCAGATTTCCTCTTTGGTGGCTTCTCTCGCTGGTATCCGCCACATGTATTTGTTCGGATTTGTGTTGATAATGTTCAAGAGCTCCTTCTCGGTGCCTGTGAAGACGAGTCCATTCTTCTTGAAGGTTCTCATGATGATCTCGATACGAGAGGGATCTTCTGGGTGGTGAGGATTGGGCCCGAAATCCGCATTGGCGTGCAGCTTCATGCGATCATCATAACAACACCCCGTCGGGAGAAGTCCTTTGCGCTTCAGGTGCGCGGGGTAGCCAGGAGGAGCAGAGTCTTCTTCCCCTTTGGTTGGTGTCGTGCCATCCGCGGTACCATCGGCACTGGGGCCATTTGGTGTTTCCAACGAGCTCTCGGCGGTCAAGGTTGGATCAGGGTAGCCGTTGGTAGAGTTGGGTGGCCCATCATTCGTCCCATCCATCACCACGTCCTGATCTAGGTCGTCCATGTTGAGCCGACCAGCCAGTGGCTCACCACCTCAGTCACTGATTGTGATTGATGACGGGCAACTGGTGCGAAGTTGGCATATGCTTTCGATGATTGGCCTGTCGACAAGTTAGTCTTGGTGATGATGAATAAAGCCCAGACGGATGCAGGCCGTGAACCGGTTAAAATGATGCCAAAGGTTGGAACGTGAATGCCCGTGAGATGCAACAGCCAGTTAGAAGAACAGTGCGGCTCGCGCTCTGCAATTCACTGAGTACCTGAGGACTACTCCTGCCTGAAAGACTTGGACACAGACACCCACCATACAAATGTGGAATGGATCAGAACGCGTTCCTGACTTCAAACAGATGAAGGCGTTCTGTAGCTGCACCTGATATCAAGGGCACCTTCCGTGAGGAACGCAACCAGTTGACAAAGGGCACGCAGAATGCAGTCCCTCAGGTTGATGAGTCTCTTGGTCGGACTAGAACAAAAGGAAACCAGCAAAGGGTGGTCTAAAGAAAAACTCATGAGATACTGGTCTTGTCATGAAATTTAACCAAGAATACCGAATGATGATCCCATGAATCGATAAGATAGGTGTTGGTCTAAGACGGGACATGTGAGGGTCTCATCAAGCTTCCCGTCTTTAATCCTGCTTGCTGCTTCCAGCGAGCCATCTCACTTGCCAAACGCGTGCAACGACCTTGCCGAGCAGTGCAGTACATAAAAGCAAGATAAGAGAACGTACCTCTGCAAGATAGTAGTAGCTCAAAGCCAGTTATGAAGTTCGCGCAAGCCTCACAGGTCGGCACTGATGGGTGGGTTGCTGCATTAACTCTCTCTGGGTATTATTGTTTGGTTGCTGATGGACTCGAGGTGTGGCTGGACGAAGGCGCTGGGGGATTAAATCCGCCCCACTAAGTCCAGAATATTGGGGGGATCCAGCAGAGCACCCCTGACTTTATTGCTGCTCACTACGCCTTTAACAACTGGTTATTCAAAATGATATGATGGTCGAACGAAATTAATATTCCTGATTTCTCGATACACAGAAAAACTTGACCAGCCAACCAGACAGGAAAGGAAGAATGGAAGAAAGTCCGATTAGACGAAGATATCTTCAACATGGCTCCCGGCAATGGACCTATTTTTGTGTCAGTGCACCACCGCCACAGGGATGCTTGACAACACCCGATGCGTTTTGGAACACTCGGGTCCCCAGACCATACACATAACTCCTTATCACCATTGTAAATCTATACCAAACTATAACCTATCTATGAAGAACTGGGACTGCCCAATTTACCTAGCCCAGCGACTTAAATGGCAAAAATCATGGCCTCCATTAGACACCAGCCTTCCCCGAACAGAAAGAGGAATCGGGTATAATGGCAAGTCGCCGTCTCCTTTCCAACCGTCCGCGCTGTGAGTGATACGCTTCTCTTCCTCTGGGTGGGTATCATCAAGGATCCCACCATAACCGAAAGGAAATTGAAGAGTAAAGGGATAACCATTTCCACCCATCTTGGTAACACATTGCGCATAGGATATCCCCCGGCTGAACGCCTCGATGCCCTCTTCGATCCTGCACACGGAAAGGTCAGAATCACATCGAAGCGCAGGTATTGGAAGGCAAGCATGGAACATACCGAGGATTTCTCAATCGAATGAACTGGATCACACTCGCCTTGGTGGCGTACCGATGTCGATAAACCAACAAATGGAGGATGTCCTCCGGGGAAAGCCTCATAATCGTACCCCGAATCAAACGGTTTTCCTCATACTCTCCCCAACCAATACGCTCCGCTTCTTCCTGGCTCAGCTTGTTATCCTAGAAATGATTATCAGCATCTACTTGTCGCAAGCGGAGAGGAAGTAGATCACTCACAAACAAAGCCCTCACCCGTTTCACCGAAGGGCATACCCACCTTCCCACTGCGTACTCAATCGCCTTCCACATATCACTCGCCTCATGGTGCTCCGCCGTCGACAACCGGGCCATCATTACCCTCCATTTGTGCGTATGAAGTCCATTCGGAGACCACGCGATACGACCGTCCTGGTGAAAACACTGCGCGAACCAGCGCCAGAAATACAACGCCCGCCGGAATCGTTCCCATTCATGTTCCTTCAAGGGCCGGCTTTTCACAGGAGACTGAGCGAAGCGTATCCGCTGAAATTCCTCCTCCCACAGCTTGACTGACCGACAGAAGTTTAGGACGATCGCCATCCCGTCCTTCCGTGTTGCTACTCCCATCAGGAACAGTCCCAACTCCTCCCCCTTCGTGGTTTCAGTGCTTCGACTGCTACTACCATCTGGCACACTCGAAAATGACTGCACGAAACCGTCCCCAGGAGAAAATTCCCGCTCGATGATCTTTTGCAAGATACTAACCCAGTAGCCGGTAAGAAGGGTGCGGAACCAAGTGTTGGCTAGCAGCAGATTGTCGAACGAGGCAAAGTCCAGGTGGCAGGCGATGTCGACTTGCATTTCCACGGGTAAAGTCTCGAGGGACAGCAGTTTTGTTCTCTCGTTAGTTGCCGCCATCGTGAATGAAGGAAGGAAATAATGATCTGTATTCAGCGTCAACAAGCAGCTCATAAAGATATCTGTTGATTGTCTGTCAAAATGCTCACCAATTCTATAATGTTATCCTTGCTCTCGATAAAATGGGTTCTGTTGTACCCCTTCACTCTTATGACGTCCCGTCAACTTCCCACGCCCTCGACACCAACTAAACAAAATGCAAACCGCCTCAAGCTTTGCGTCCTTCAAGTGGAAGGGAAGGACACAAGACCGACAAGCAGTTGACACCTGATATCAATTTCAGTATCAGTATCAACCGCCAGGGGCAGACGAAATCTCCTAAATCACTTAAAGCACATCCACCCCGACCATGGGGCTATAAGAAGAGGTTTGTGTCTGCATGAGGACAACATGAATGGTGGTTTCCCGGTTCAACGAGCGCGTCATCGTCGGCCAAAGAGGCGGGTGGTGATTGGAAGCCATGTTTGATTGATCAGGTCAAGGTGAAATGCACCGAAATCAACAAGTAAACGAGCACACTAGGAATGATGAAATCAAAAGTCGCGGGAAAAAATCACAGCAAGAGAAAAAGAAAAAGGTATGCCTGTGACGGCTATTGGGCGTGTGAGACGCCGCTGATCCAATGAGTAACCACCAAGGCAGATAAGATGAGCACGTCACGTCACGCGCCCCCGTGTAACAGTAAGTGTATGTCGGTAATAACCAGCTCATGCGTAATTACAACATGCAGCAACAGCTGGTTTGCCCCTGAGTAGCACCGCACAAGCGCCCCGATATCTGCATGGACTTTCGCAGTCCCACTTCCTGATGACAGACCCCAACTTTTTCTGGATGCGAATTGATGTGGGGGATGATGAGAAAGGGAGGACAGGGGACAGGGGTTGATTGTCTTTTTTCGGAGGATACCGAACTTCTGGAGGACTTTGATCATCAACCAGCTCCTGGAGTGGCTCTTGAAAATCGGGTCTAGCGACGCAAGTAGATCAGGCCATCAAGGAACTGGGTTTGATCAATGGGAATCAGACAGACCAATTTGTTACATTACAGCAAAGAGAACAACCGCATTTTTATATTCCTCCATAGACGCCAAGAAAATGCAGGAGAAGAAAATTAAACAACAACCTAAGCAAACAGCTCCCGGGTATCTAAACCAGACTTGTCCTTCATCGCCTCGCCATTCTCCAGACCCAGACCTCTCCTCCTAGCCAAACCGTCGCGGTGCTGCTCTTGCCTGTGATTGTGCCTGGTCGCCTTGGACTTGCGCAGATCGGAGCGGACCTGGTTGGGCGAGATGAAGCGCTTGTTCTCGTAGATAATGGGGCCGCCGAACGCGCCCTCCTGGATGATGATAGGCGTAAGGACAAAACGCGGCCCGATTTCCACCAGAGAAATATCTGTCTCCTTGTCGCCGAGCTTGCCCTTGCGCTTTTCTGTCGTCGTCTCTTCGTCGCCCTCGCCCTTGACCTTGTCTACCTCTCTGACTTCGTAGTTGCGGATCCAGACCTTGCCGTCGGCTACGCTGAAGGCCATGACGTGATCGATGAACGGCTTCGACTTGCGCTGGCCTTCGGGGACGCCAAAGATTTGGAGAAAGAGCTCCTTGATGACTTTGAGGTGAGGTTCGGTCTCGAAGGTGGCGTCGAAGGAAAGAATTGGTCGGGAGCCCTTGAGGCAGTTTCCTGTGAATTGGAGCTCTTCCATTGTGTGCACTGTTTGCAGAGACAACGAGTTAGTTTCTATATTTGCGTTTGCCTTTTGCGCCGGAGTGCAACCTACAGTTTTGAGCGTGGAACTTTACCGTGGGCCCGTTGGGCACCTTGCTAAACCACATGTACAGATCCTTGCCCTTTCTCGCCTCGAAGAACATGACATTGTTGCAGTTGTAGAGCTCAGCGAGCTCATTGAGCTGGTACAGCTTGGACTTGGAGTCGAACTTGACGTCTTTCCGGCCGTGGGGGAGCATCGCCGCTAAGTCATTGAGAAGATGACGGTGTCTAGTTTGCGCGCGCGCAATCAGCATCAGCCCCCGATTCCGTTTCCTTTCTGGTCCCCCCCCCCGCCCCCCCCTCGATCTCGTCGCAAATCACAGAAAACAACAAACCTGTAGGTAACGCCTCTTGACGAGAGAATGAGCACTCTCTGCTTGTTTTTCCTGATGCCACCGCTGCCATTCTTGACCTCGATCTCCTTGTCGGCCTTGCCGCTGCTCTTTGCGAGCGATTTGTATACTGCCGCCATCTCGTTTCGTATTTGTATCTGTGATATATGTGTTTGGGTATCTCCTCGGTATTTCCGCAACTGTGGATGGGCAAAAAAATGATGTGAATTTGCAGCTGTCTTCTTCTTGGCGGGTCCCTGCTCTATGCTGTCGCGATGCTTCGCCAGAGCGATCAAAAAAAGTTCAAATCAATCCGCCAATTTGATGGCCCCACAGACCGATAAGACCTTATCTTTGGGGGTGTGGGACTTTGGGGGGGAAGGCGGTGAGGGGCAACCTAGCCCGGCGCAACCTCCCTAGCCTAGCGGCCTTGTGGTGCCTGGGACGATGAAACAACCTAAAAAGCATGCCAATGAAAAAAAATAAAAAAAATGTTCAGAAATGACAAAAGTGGCCTTTGTCTGGGCCGCAGAAGTCTTTTGCACATGATCATAAATCCAGGCTGAACTGTGGAACAGGATATTCCTACGAACAAGGTGGCTTATACGCACTTGATGCGGCCAACACATCCAAGATACTTGCGATAGAGGTGCAAGGTCATCCAAACCTCCGGTTTCGAAAGTCAACGTAATCTATCCGATACCTTGTTGGTTCAAGCAACAGCCATTGTGTCGCCTTGGTTTCAATGATCCAGTTATTTTTTTGCAATACCTAGTCTCCTGTGATGAATGCTGTTCATTAATAGATAGCAGAGACCAATGTCTTAAAAAGAAAGAAAAGGTATTATCCCGAGTTCATTCATCTAACTGTCTCGTGAAACCATGCGTGAATGATGGTCGGAAGAAAAAAAAATTTCTGAAAACAAGATCCCAACAGCCAGCACAGCTATGTAAACGCAGCAGCAACAAAAGCAAGCTAGAACGATTCCCGAGAAGTCATCCCCAAACGTCCCAAAGTGAGAGAGAGGTTAGCAGATCCGTATCCCCCACCCCCCATGGCCATAAGAGTCCCTGAATCGTATCAAACATAAGTGACGCCCTGTAATATCTTCATGCGACCGCCCCGCTTATTAACAGCAGCCCTTGGACTCCTCCTTTGTCCCCTCCTTGCTGAGGGAGATGTTCATGCCATCCCCCCTTGGGTCTAGCTTCTTGCCATCCGGCCCGTCGTCGGCGAAGCTCTTGGTCGATACAATATTGTAGATTTCTGTTGGAACAATTCGTTAGCTTGCGTCGAGACTAACACCAAGGGGTCAGGAGAAAGCAAAATCATACCGGTCAAGATGTTCTGGAAGGCAAGCTCGACATTGGTGGCGTCGAGGGCTGATGTCTCGATAAAAGAAAGGTGGTTCTCCGCTGTGAAGGTGTCAGTAACCTTCTCTGGTGCGAGCAACGAACGACAACAGGGAGTCGCCAGCATAGCTTGTAGCCTGGCAATTACAACATACCCGCAAAGTTCTTGGCATCGTCTGTGGGCACGGCTCTCAGATGGCGTAAATCACTCTTGTTGCCCACCAACATGATGACGATATTGCTGTCGGCATGGTCCCGCAATTCCTTCAACCACCGGGTTACGTTCTCGTATGTGATGTTCTTGCTGATGTCGTAGACGAGGAGGGCACCGACAGCGCCGCGGTAGTAGGCCGAGGTGATGGCGCGATACCGCTCCTGACCTGCGGTATCCCAAATCTGTGCCTTGATCGTCTTGTTGTCGACCTGGATCGACCTTGTGGCAAACTCGACACCGATGGTAGACTTGGAGTCTAGGTTGAACTCATTGCGAGTGAATCGACTGAGAAGGTTGGACTTTCCGACGCCCGAATCTCCGATCAACACCACTGAAAGAACATGAGTTAGTTGATACGATTCTTGTGTGCGCGACCGCGGGGAGTTGTTGGAATGCGGGTGTGGTGGGATGGAGGGGGACAAGCAGTCGAGTACCTTTGAAGAGGAACTACGTAAATGGGAAGCATATCGTCAGCGCAATGTCCATCAAGGCTCCAGGCACGGACGGAGCCGAATTCAGGGTGTTGCAAGGGAAAAACACTTACATCGTACTCGTCGTTGGCCATGGCTGCGCTGGGGGGGTTAGTGCTCGAAATGGAATCTGATTTTAGCCAGGAAAGATTGGCGATGTGTTGATGCGAATGCACAAAGATACGGATAGGATGTCGAATGCCAGGTCAAAGTGTCAAGCCAGGCAAGCAATGTCCAGGAGGTCAATGAAGGGTAGGGCGGTGCGGCTTGGGGTGTGAGTGGGTCAGTTGGTCAAGCGCCCCAGCTGACGAACAGTGGCGGTGTTGGAGCCTGTTTGAGAGCGTGAGGTTCGGGTATGAGAATAACGAAGTTTAAAGGTCCCGGCAGAACGATGGAAGAGCGAAAACAGCGTATCAAGACGTAATGGTCGACGTGATTTTGCTCACAGGTGCCTGTAAGCGTATTATTATTCTTGAATCAAGCTTATTCAGATAATTGGCTTTCTTGCTAGGACGGAAGATCAATTGATTGATTCACTCATTCGGGAGCTTAGGAGCCGGGGGATCCTCAGATGTTAAAACGTCCAGAAACCACGACATTGCATTTGGAGAAGCAGAAGCATCACGTGTTGTAGCTTGATAGTCGTTAAACATAGGAGAAATAATAACTGGCAGGATTATGTTCCGAGGAAAATCAGGTACCTGGCAATATCATATCTAACTGGATCGCTTTTGATTTTGTAGCATGCTGCAATGCCTGATGCCATTGCAAAGCTGGAACACAAAGCTTGGGCTCCACCTTGGAGGATGACAACATCGTAGGTAATGAATGGTCTTTGGCCATTCCTGAGAAAGATATCGAGGCGTATTACAAGGTGGAAGACTCTTGCCATTTGGAAGCCCTTTTTCGTTTGCATTTAAATGATGGCTCAAGAAACAGAAGTGAGAAATACTCTTAGAATTGTTATCCTCTACCTTAGACGACTTTCATCCATGATGCGTACCTGGACAGCTACACCTTGTATTGCGTAGTGTCTATATTTCGTAAATCTGTCATTCATGCGAAATACGAGGTCTTTGAAACGGTTTCAACTACCTTAAATACCTGACATGGGTGATACTATTGCGGTGCCACTTTACACAGCATTTAATTGGCCGCCATCTGTTCGTCGCTCGCAACTGTGACTTCTTTATTCAGCTTAACAGGTCACTTTATCCACGGTTCGACCACACCCATACATCTTACCTTTACAACCACCAAAAATCAGCCACTTTTCAACAGCAGCCAAACTTCAAGAAGTTCGTCTATTTTCGTAAGTTTACATGTTTCGTTGTAGCTGATTTTGCTTCTTGATGCCAGTTACACTTTCAAGCCAGAGCTAACAATTTTCCATTGAAAGAATCAAGGTTTCTAGCTGCATGTCTGTTTGTGGATGAACCAACTCCAATCGACAAGTAAGCCCACTGTCACTCGCCCCTCATTTGTTTCATCTGAGAGAGAGTCAAGGTGCTGAATTAAATCGACCAAGCGCTAGATATCCTGCCCCACAGCTCCATCGCATTGGAGTAGCCTGTTTTACACCTCGTTGTTGGCTTTGAGGCTGAACCTTCTACCTTAACATGACAACATGTTCTCGAACCTCTTAATCAAAAGTCCGACAACAACAAACACTCCGGCTGTGGATGCTCCGGCTGCAGATGCTCCGGCTGCAGATGCTCCGGCTGCAGATGCTCCCCCGGACGAGCAAGGCACGCCGAATCAGACACCAAACCCTAAGAAAAAGAAACTCCGAGTCGAGTTTGATTATCCCAGCGATGATGAGATCTCTTTAACATCCACGGCAGGCCCATCCCACAAAGAGGATGAAGAGTTCCATGTCGTGGGGGTTCTGGCCGAGGAAATTGATAATAAGGGCAAGCTTTGGTACCTCATTGAGTGGGTCGGCTACGACCAGTTCAAAGAGAGCACCTGGGAACCTCATGAGAACCTGGGAGAGGATTTGTTGGCAACGTGGGAAGAAAGGAAAGCGAAGGAGAAGGCCGGAGAACTGGTCCCCTTCGATATCGACAAGTACAATGATATACAGCACGAACTGAAATGTGAGAAGGAGGAGCGACACTTCCGTCGAAATGCTAGGAGGAGAAGGCTAGGTCTTTCTGAGACATCGCCCTTTGAACGAATATACACCGAGGCGCCGGACCGGCTGGTGACCCCTCTTCCTCAGGTGGATGGCTCAGATAGTTCCGGTGGGGATGAAACAGGTGACGAATTCGAGCTGAGCTCTGGCGAATCGAGCACTAGCGAGGCTGTTGAGGATCCCACTGTTGTATCCGAGCATGATGATGTAGCGGCTCGAAGCCCTTCGAAGCGTGGGCCTAATCAAACAGGTCTGCCGAAGGCCAAACCGACACCCTTGGCAATTCCACAGTCGGATATCACCAGAGGAACTCGAAAGAAAACGGGCAAGCAACTATCAGACACAGACAGGATTGCACGTTGGACCGGTTCGATAAACCGGGAACCTGCATCCAAGCCTACCAGTGAGGGGGCAAACCGGACAGCAAAGCCGCCACCTATCCCTAAAAAGAAGCCATCATTAAAACTAGAAACCACTGGCTATAAAGGCACTGCCCGAAAATTGTCAGGAGATTCAACCGAGGTAGCTGCAAAATCAAAGGGGAAAGATTCAAACCCACCGTCAGCTTCGGCGACAGCCTCAGCAGCAGCAACAGTGGCGGTGGCAGCGAAGCCCATAGCAGATCCGCCACAGCCGACTTGGCACACATTTACAGCCAAGAAGACAATTCACAAGACCGGAAATATCTTTACGGGTGGAAAGATGAGAAAAACCCGCTCTAACTTAGGGTCTGTCATGTCGGATCCAACCAAGCCGGCCAAATTCTTTGGGATGCATCGCTTTCGGAGGAAGGCCGAGTTACTTAGTCGCGACAAGGAAGACCTGGCTCCCGATGCGTCAAAGATGAATCTGTTCCCCGTTACCTTGGGGCCGGCTGCCGCAAGACGCTTTTCCAGAGATAGCAACAAGAGCCCAACAACACCCGCGACAGTGCCTGAAACACCTCAGGATGCAGTCGATACAGTGGCCCCCGCATCCCCGCAACCAAAGACGACATCAGTTACTGCAGCCGTCGTGCCGGACGCGTCCAAGCCGCTATCTCCGATGAAAAAGCGGAAGAAATCCGTTCGGTTCATTGTAGATGATGATGACGACGATGATGATACCAACGGCTTGTTCGTTGAAGAGCCAGAGCCTATGCAGATTGACAGTCCCGTTATCGCCGACGCAGAGCCTCGTCCGCTTTTGCGTGGCGGAAATCTTAACACCACCGCTCTGCAAGGGCCTGTTGTCTTCCACGAAGCGGTTCGGCCCGCGACGGTGTCTGCTCCCAAATCCAATGATGCCCAGAACACAGCTATTGCACAGGGCAGTATGACTTCTCTGAAAAAGCTGGTTCTCGGCCAGTCTCCTGCTATTGAGATGACCTTTCATGGTCTGCCGGAGAGTACATCCTCTGTCCACCAACCCAATTCAGCATGGCTAGCCGATTTTCTTGCTGCAGAGACCTTGTCGTTTCAGTACACCTCTATCGCCCCTGCGGCAGAAAAGCGGTTCAGCGCGATGATATCCAGACCTCTAGGCTGTGGCGATCTGGTGTCTGATACCGAAAGCCGTACACTGGGGGCAGTTGCCAAGTATCTTCGGTCGAGCATGCTTGGTCTACTCTGTATCCGTTCCAAGTTTAACGTTCTTATCTATCCGACAAAGTGTGAAGGTTGGAACTCAGTCCCACTGGCTCCCCAGGAGCTAACCGGTGTGGCTGGCCCCGAAATCGAGCTTCGCCACTACATTTTCGAATCGAACCAACCCCTCGATACTCTGATTCCTCTGCCGGATCATGCCGCTAGATCTCCCCTTCCTGTGCGCGACACGATAGGGGAGTCCACTACCCTCGAAGTATTGATGAAGCGTCTATTCAATATGGATTACGCACAGCTTCTCCCTACAGCGAAACCGCTCACTTCGCATAACTTCTTCCTGGCGATTCCGAGTGCGAAACGGCATGTAGGTCTAGCGATCAAGCGCTGGCTTCGAGAGTGCCACAGCACATCCCAAATCTATACAAGCGACGATGCTGGCGGTTGGGATGCGTTCCGAAGCAAGCTGTCTTCGGACTCTATGCCCGGTGTCGTCATCGTACACGAGGCGCTGGCCTGGAGTTTGATGCGATTTCCCAATCTGTCTCAATACCTCATCAATGACTCGGACGCCTATTGGTGTTTGACAGAGCCTACCAGCAGTACACCGATCTATCCTTCTTTGCCGTTCCTTGAGAGGCCGGTCCGCCCAGGCGACATGCGACTGACGCGCCTCTTCCCCCACGGGTCGGCGATTTTGTTAACGCCCAGCTTCCTGGTGTCGGAACCCCAGCGGGCATTTGACATCATTGAATGGTTCTTGACCTACCATGCCAAAGGCATTTCCTACCGGTTGGTCACCGCCTGGGACATTCATGAGTACCTGGCCGAGCTAGCTGAGGAAAAAGAGAGAGCTCGTAATCAACTATACCGGGACACTCACGTCACTGAAACGACGACAAGCGTGACTATCGCAGCCAACTTGAGGGGATTGGAGAAGGGAAACTGTGAACTACGACACCTTACCGCGACCAAGGCTTTTGAGCTATACGATCTCCGGCGCAAGAGGGTCCCTCCATATGGAGATGACGAGGAAAGCTGCTCCCTGGTATTTGCGGACAAATCGATCGATCCAAATGACGAACAAAGCCTTGTTAACTGGTTTGGTTGGTGGTCTATACTGCGAGCTGACCAGTTCCGTACGTTCCACGTAGTTGGTTCTGGTCAGCAGATCAAGACACCCCAGTGCGGAAGAGGCGAACGCGAGATTCGCATTCCCAAGTACTCGAAGATTACTGTCAACGATCCGGATGCGGTTCTACAGGCCGTTCATCAGCACCAGAAGGGGCAGGAGCAGCTTCAAAAAACTGCGAGCGTTGGTGTCGAGCCGCAGGAACCTGCAGAGCCTCGCCCAGAAGCCCGCCCAGAAGTCCGTCCGGGAGTACAACGCCAGAACTCGTTATTGTTCAAAAGCTCGCTTCTACTATCAGAGCATCATCAGTGTTTCACTGATCAGCTAGACAACATGAAACATTCCAGCCGGGAGCAGGGCAGACTACCCTGGATCCTATACAAGTATCCAGTTTCTTGGCTCGATTTTGAAATGGCGGATTACTTCGAGGACTTTCATCTGGGTTTCAAGAAATTCAATGATTGGTTTTCATTCGCATGGCCGTTCAACCCGCATAGGGGATTTTCAACCTACATGGGTTTCTTCTATAGCATCGCTGAGGATTGGGATCCCGCAAACAAGCCACGAAGCCGTAAGCCGAACCGACATCCCTGGCTCGCAATATATAGACCGTCCAACGTACACAAGTTACCATGGGTTCGGACAGAGCTTATCATCTGGGATCCGGCGGTTCGGGACAAGTTTGGCACTGAGGATTCCCTTCTCGTGGATGAGTCGAAACTCACCGATATGCAACGTAGGCTCATCGAATATGTTCGAGTAGAAGGAGGAAAGAAGAACAAGGGCACCTACCTCGAGACCGTATGGATCGGGGGGTTCAGGTGGCCAGCGGAGTGCGAACCTGACTCATATCACATCGACGTACTCTTGACATTTCTCAAGAATGTGACGGAGGACTTGGCCCTGTTTAAGAACACGATCCCAGCCCCATTTGCTGTGATGGCAAAACATTCATCCGGATACAGGATGGTAGGCTCAGAAGAGTCGGCGGCACAACATCAACAAAAGGTGACCGAGCCTGCACGTTCTTCTCGTACCGACGGACAAGATGATGGGGGCTGTGAGATGTCTTTGGACTCTAGCGACGAGCTACTTGAGGACGAGAACACCCGCATCATTTTTCATCCTCCTCGGGGGATAGGTAGGCCGATTGCCCACCCGCCGAGCCGAAGCAGGTGTCACAACCGGCTCTACGAGGAGGCCCGCATCGCCCGGAACAAGTTTCCGAAGTCGAGGTTTATGCCGTATAAATTTCGACCGACCCTAGATTGGTACAGTGAGCAACAGATAGAGGGGCGCGGCTACTCGCATCTAAATGTTGACTCGTGGGAAAATATCTTTCCCAAGCTCAAGATAGCCAAGAGCGCATCGTCTGCAGACGCTCAGGGCGGACGCATGACGACGGACTAGAGGTCTACATCGTCATCATTGGTATCCAAGCAAGGGCACAAGCTGCCGACCGTACCCCAAGGATCGCAAAAGAAGGTGTCTGGTGTATCGTCACAGTCGGCATATACTCAAGTTCTGCGGCCCCAGGTCCCTTGGAAGACCACTAAGCAGGAAGGCTCGCAGAAACAATTCCCCAAAGGAGGCGGCTCGCTCAAGGAGACAGAAGTCGGAGGGCGTAATGCCAATCGAAGCTCAGCGAGCCAACCTTCGTCCAAGGCAACCCCCACGGCGAAGCCTCTTTAGAAGGGAGTCGATGATTTTTGTTGCCGGAAGTTACGAAGTAGAGAGCGGCCCGTGACTCTTTTATCCTTTTGTCTCGTGTTTTCCAGCACTGCTTTCACTTCATTTCCAGACTTCTTTCTGTTTTTATTTCTATTTGGAACGCATTAATTTAGCGGAATGAGCCGGATGTTTTATTGCCTACCTCGACATGTTTGCCTGCGGCGAGGTCTACAGCAATGCAAGCACTTACCCGCGAATACGAGGACCTGCCTCGAGGTGTTTGCCTTTTCTGAGGCTTACAGCGATGCAAGCACCCGTCTGCGAATACAAGAGGGCCTCATCCACGGCACATCACCCTGTCCCTTCCTTTACATGATCGAACCGTCAGGTCTCTCTACTGGGGCTACTACGGCGCGGCTACAGGCAAGGGTAGGCAGGCGGCCAAGGCAGAGCTGGAGAAGCTCGACCTTAGCGGCGAGGGTCTAACGCTCGAGGAGGCCGTCAAGGAGGCAGCGCGCATCATTTACGTAGCGCATGACGACAGCAAGGACAAGGACTTCTTCTCTTATCTTGAAAGATTAGGTATCATTTGTACAAGTAATTTCGAAGTGATTAAAGGGGAGAAAGGGGCACAAACGGCCCGATCAAAAAGGATTTGTTTTCCAGGTCTTGAGTTGTAAGGAGGAGGTTATTTTAGCATTGCTATATATCTCTAGAAGAAAAGCAATCGAAAAAGGCAAAGCCGTAGCATAATTTACAGTTTTGAACTTCATTACATCTTCGCAATGGTCCTTTGAACTGCAACTTCGAGGCCCTCCTACATACACATGCTTCTAACAACCATGAATAGGGAAGAACAAAACCATCGTTACAGCTAGGTCTTTTTGAACTCATTTTCGGTCCCTCTTCTTCTCTATCATCACCACAACCTCCTCCCATCCCTCCTTCTGTCTGTATCTAGTTACCGCCCTTGTTAACCTCCTCCAGCTTCTTCAACACAACCTCAACAGCCCACTTCAACACCTCCCCAAATTTTACTTCCTCATACGCCTTGGCAACCGGCGCCTCGATCCCCTCTCTCTTTAGCACTTCCTGATCTAGCACTCCCCTCTCTACATCCCCGTCCGTAAAAAGCCACTTATGCGACTCAACATAGTTGGGCCAAACAATTTTTTCTACATAACCGGGGGGGTCCTTCCAGAACCCTTCGAGAGTGACGTATCCGTCCCTTGCCTCTCTTCTTTGGGTCGCTTTTGTTTTGTCGGCTAGGAGGAAGAGCTTGATGTCTAGCAAAGACATGACACGGGAGAAGGAGGGGGGTGAGTAGAGGAGGAAGCCGTCTAGGATGCAGATACGAAGAGAAGAGGGGAGGGAAGCGGAGGATACAAGGGACTTGGCAGAGTCAATTTCGACGGGAGTGATGGGGGAGGGGCCGATTGAGTTTTGGTCTTCTTTGCTTTGGACGAATGGCTGTTTCCCCTTCATTAGTATACTGGGGAGAGATGATACAGGAAGGGCGAGGGGAAAAACAAACAGGAAAAGTCCCCTCAGCCCGGATGTGCTCGAGAGCACGCTCGAGGTCGGGGATGTTGATTGCTTCGGGGCAGTCCCAGTCTGCTAGGCCGTCTTTCTCGGGGATTCTGGAACGTAGTTAGCTACTGGAACTCGAACAAAAGAGAAAAAGAAGAGGACTTACTCGGCATCAGACTTGTAAAAGTCATCTTCATGAAGCACAAAAGTGCTGGGAAAGATATCCCGAAGCAGCCGGGCGAGGGTGGTTTTGCCGCTCGAGGAGCAGCCGCTTATGCCTATTATTATGGCCTTTGGGTCTGACATTTTGTTCTTAGATCCGCTCATGAGGTTGGTTATTTGAAAATTATTTATAGAGTTGCTGAAGACTTTGACTCTAAGATCGCTTCATGACAGGACGATGATGGAGGGGTTGGACCGTTGGAGCGTGGTGAGGTCCGAGGACTACGTTGACCTGAATTCCACACTATGAGTGGTAGATTGTGAAATATACTCGAAATTACAACGGTTTGCTGGGAGAAAATGCTTCAAATATAAAATCGAATTCAAGAAGTGATACCTACATGAAGTTGTAAGCTCCCAAAGCGGGACTTACAAACATCAAAGTGACAGGGGCATGAGGGGCACCACTGCATCTCATCCCCTGTAAGCCCGATAAGGCGCTGCTTATCGCCGCGGATTTTCAGGGGAGTCGGGCACAATTTCAGCCTTCCAGAAGGGCTGTCGTCATCCCATTCCGTCCCAGCAATATCCCAGTGTTCTTCCATACTTTCTTTTTGCATTCTCCAACAACACAAGAAATCTCCAATTCTCTCAATTCACAACTTAACAAAGATCAAAAATGTCGTGCAGCGCACGCTCATCCTCGTCATTATTCATGGCAGCCGACGCCGTCCCCCCGGGCGTGGTAATCACCACCAGCATCGTGACCTTCCTCTCCGGCTTTTTGTTAGGAGTCTACGCCATCAGGGGTTACCTCATCCCGCCATCATGGGCCGCCGAGCGCAAAGCGAACTGGACCGACCCCGTAGAAAGCGACGAGAGCGACATCGACGAGGACGAGACTATCCTAGACCATGCGCCCAACTGGGCCAATGGCGCCGAGGCGGATCGCAAGCAGGGACTGAGGGCTTCTGCTGCGCCCAAAACGGCAACAAAGACAAAGACGGGAGGCAGCAAGAATATCAGCGAGGAGTGTAAACTTGTCTTGGTTGTCAGGACGGATTTGGGGATGACGAAGGGTATGTTTCTTTCTCTTTTCACATCAGTTACTTCTTGTAATGACGAGGTCTAACATAATGGGGAAACAGGCAAAATCGCTGCGCAAGCAGGCCACGCGACGCTGGCGTGCTTCAAGACACTCTCGAAACAAGCGGCCAAGGACCCAGAGTCGCGCGCCGCCAAGATCCTGCGACAATGGGAGCGCCGGGGACAGGCAAAAATCGCTGTGCAGATCAAGAGCGAGGACGAGATGCTGGAATTGCAAGGAAAGGCACGAAGCCTGGGGATCACGGCCGAGGTCATCGCTGATGCGGGAAGGACGCAGATCGATGCTGGGTCGTTGACCGTGCTGGGTGTTGGGCCTGCACCTAAAAGCGAGGTGGATGCTGTTACTGGTGGACTGAAGCTGTTGTAAGAGGTGGCTGCGCAGAGGAGAGAAGACGTAGAGGACCGGGGGACATACGAAACAAAGGGAATGCATTGCTGGGTTCATACACGAAGATATCATAGAGCGATTGGTGTTTTCCTGGTCAATTGGATTTAATGGTGGGCTTACATATGGCATAAAATAGCATGGGAATTGTACAAAAGGCTTGCCAGATACCAAATAGAACATTTTGCACATAGACACGGGCAATTTGATGGAAAATATAAAGTTCATTTTGACTTGGGTATCATTAGCACCCCCTTTTCGTATTACCACTACTACTCTTTCCTCGCAAACCTCGCCAGCGCAGGGCCCAGCTCCGCCTGCCTCTCCTTGTGCTTCTCGTCCTTCTTCTCCTGCATCTCCTTGACCATCTCCTCGACCTTGAGCCGCTTCTCGTCGATGATGTTCTTCTTCCTCTGCTTGCGCAGGTACTTCTTGAGCGCACCGCTCTTGCCTCTCGCGCGGTGCCGCATCTCCTCCACAATGTCCACGGCCGGTGCGTCCAGGTCCTTGTCCGCCTGCCTCTGCTTCTCTGACCGCAGATCCAAACTGCCGATAAAGTTGGGATCCAACGAAATCATCTCGGGCTTGAGCTTGTTGAGCAGAGCCTTGACTTCACCCTCCTGTCTCTGCTTCTTGGTCTCGTACGGGTTCACCTCGAGCGCGTCGTAGTTGGCCTCGCCGGCGCCGGGGACGATCATGGACGAGAATCCCTCGGTGTGACCAACACCAAGGATATCCTCAAAGGGACACCACCGGACCCGCTCAACGGCGTGGCCCTCACCGCCCCAGGTCATGTAGGGGCTTTGTACTTTTTCTTGGACCGCTCTCTCCTTGGAGAAGAGCCCCTTCCAGATGGTCGTTTGTGTTCCCCAGCCGACGGCGGTGAGGCCCGTGTCTGATATTGATACGGATGAAGCGGGAGTGCGGGTGAAGTAGCTGCTGACTGCTTCTTTGAAGTTTCGGATATCCCAGATACACATCTTGCTATCCTGGCCGGCGGAGACCATGTAGCGGCCCTCGCGGTCCACGGCGATATCTCGTACGGGGCCACGGTGGGCAAGAAGTTTGACTAGGGGCTCGGTCACGTTTGGTGACCATAGTGTGACGGTGCCGTTTTGCTGGCCGACATGGAGGATGGCGTTGTGGGGGTTCTGTGCGAGGGAGACGGGGGTTCCGAGTTTGGTTGGGATTTCAGCGACCAGTTGACCTGTTGATGTGTCTTGGTATTTGAGCTGACCGCTGATGCTCTATCACTGTTGTTAGCTGGTTGCCTGTCCAGTTTTTTTTTTTCTTCTTTTTTTTTTTTTTTCGGAAGAAGGAGCTTACCAATGTCGCCAACAGGAAGTGGTATGGTAGAAACTCCATATGTGATACCTCCACGTGCTTCTTCAAGCAGTGGAGTTCGACACCGTTCGCGTCGTATATGTAGACATACTTCTTTTGCGCAACCGCAAAGAACTGGTTGTTATGAAGAAACCTCGCATCCCGAATCGTCTCGCCCAGTTGAAGCTCACAGCCCAGCTTGCCTTCCCGCCAGTCCATCGTCGCGACATGTCCTTTCCTCCCTGCCAGGATCAGGTCTCTTCCGTTTCTGCTGTATTCGCATGTGTATGGGCCCAGTTGATCGAGCTTCAACTCGAAGCCCTTTTGTGCCACCTCGATCGCGACATCTTTCCTAATATCTCCCTGGCGGACCTTGTACGTCCTTTCAAGCTCCGTCTCGGGTTCGAGGAAACCGGCTGTGTTCTCGAGTAAGATCTCTGCCTCCTTCGCTTTCAGTGTCGCCGTTTTGTACTTGTTCTCGAGAGTTGTGAGATTCCGTCGGAGCTTCTTGTCTCTGATGCCCTTGACGTCGATACCGCGACCGCGACCGTACGTCTTTTGCGCTTGTCGCTGCTGCTTGGCCCGCGCCAGCTCGGATTTCGATTTGAATTCTGTTCGGGCATTCCTTATCGTGAGGGCGCCATTGTCGTTATCGACTCCCAATCTCGCGAGGGGAGGGTCTACTGTGTTGAGTTCCATGGTATTTGACATTTTTGATGGTGTTGCCCCTTGAGGTTCTCAATTGGCGGATTCGAAATGGCCCAGAAAATGGATGGCTTCAAGCATCCAGCGAGACTGGCGACCGAACTTTTTGACAAGGGATCCACCAAAAAGTTGGGGGAGGTGCTGGTGATTGGCGGATACCACGCTCAGATAAGATACGGCGCACAAGACGAAAAAAGATGGATGCCCCGCCATCATCACCGCCCCTCAATAATTCATTCATTCAGGGTCCCTACAGCGCTGTAGGAATTCTCCAGTAACAGATACGTCTTGCGAGCCGATATTTTCCAGCAAGTCAACAAAGTGGCGTCTCTCCCGTTTCGATTCAAAGCCGGCAGCGACGCAAAGATGCCTGGCGTAGTGGCTACGGGCCATTCTCACCGGCCGACAACCAAGACGTCGCAAAAAAGCTTCAAGTCGCGGAAGGCCACCAAGGGCTCTCTTCGGGATGCTGCAAAAGGTATGAGTCATGCCGGGTTGGGAGGGATCTGAACTGTATCCAGTTGGGCAAGAATGGGCTCCAACAGAACTATAAAGTGGGAAAGGATTAGGGGGTCAGACCAATGGACTAACACGTCCTTCGTGCCACAGGCAGAATCGAACCCGGGCAGCGTAAGACGATCCACCAGCAAGCCATGTCGAAACTCGACCGAAAGAACCGGGCCAAGCAAAGGCAGCAGGAGAAGGCAAAGGAGCACGCCAGGGAGACCTCGATTTTCGTCGGAAAGGATGGTGCGCCGCGCAACGTTGCGGTCATTCCCCTCTGCGCTGACGGCGACGCAGCCGCCGCGATCAAGAGCCTGAACGCCAGTATCGATCTCGAAGCCGACGTCCAGGATGGCCCATTCCGGGTCCAGGTCGACAGATTCAAGCAGAAGCTGCAATACTTCCCCCTGACAAGGGATCTCACCGCCTGCCTCGACGCCGCTCGCGTTGCCGATTTCGTCGTTTTGATCCTGTCGGCTGAGCAGGAGGTGGACCAACTGGGCGAACTCATTATTCGAAGTGTCGAAAGCCAGGGCATGTCGACTCTTTTTACAGTTATTCAGGGACTCAACAAGATCGAACCAGCGAAGCAGAGGCAATCCGTTGTCTCGTCACTCAAATCATACATTACACATTTCCACCCCGAACAGGAGAAGCTGTGCAGTCTCGACAACAGGCAAGAGTGCTCCAACTTGATGCGCTCGCTGTGCAACACCACACCCAAGGGAATCCGGTGGAGGGACGAGAGGAGCTGGATGCTGGTGGAGGATATCAACTTTGGCAGCTCCGAGACGGATACGACTGTCCTGACCGGTGTTGTCAGGGGCAAGGGTCTCAAGGCTGACAGGCTGGTGCAAGTTGGTGAATGGGGCACATTCCAGGTCGAGAAGATCACAGCAGCGCCGCTCGCAACCCGCAAGAACAAGGAAGGTATGGCGGTGGATGATGTCGCAGCAGAGGAGACACTCGACGAGCCAACAGAGGACCGCGATGACCTTGCTGAGCTCGCACCAGAAGAGGTCAACATGGATGACGACGAAGAGATGGACGCCATGTCCACGGTGACAGCACCAAAGAAGGGTGTGTTGTTGGACGATCACCACTATTTCTCAGATGACGACCAGGTTCAGGAGTTACACATGCCCAAGAAGGTACCGAAGGGCACATCCAAGTATCAGTCAGCCTGGTTCTTGGATGGCGACGATGCATCCGACTCGGGGTCAGACTTGGATGATTATGAGATGCAAGATGTGGAGGAGGAGGCCGCTCGACCAGAAGACGGAATGGAGGGTCTTGCCGGAGATGCCATGACCGAGGCCGGGCCAACAGAATATGCGCAATCGGTAGCATTCGTCGAGCCAGACGCTGAGGAGGACGCCGCGGCTCTTGAGGCATACCGAAAACTCAAGCGTAACGAGGCTGATGATGATTTGGAGTTTCCCGACGAGATCGAGCTGCACCCTAACGTCCTTGCACGGGAGAGACTCGCAAAGTACAGAGGTCTCAAGAGCTTGAGGTCGAGTCCTTGGTTGGAGGAGGAAGACCGGGCACACGAGCCTGAGGAGTGGAGGCGGTTGTTGAGGGTACCGGATTACCAAGCATCGCGCATCAGGTCAGCCCGTGAGGCTTTGGTGGGCGGTGTTGCTCCCGGCACCCGGGTTCATGTTCACATCAAGGGCGTCCCGGCAAGCGCACGGGAGTCTTACAACCCCAGCCGACCAGTTACTCTGGTTTCGCTCTTGAGGCACGAGCACAAGATGACGGCGATGAACATTCTTATCAACCTTAACTCGGACGCCCCGAGCTCTATCAAGGCAAAGGAGGAGATTATTGTTCAATACGGCCCCAGGAGGTTCGTCATCAAGCCTCTTTTCTCCCAGGCCGGCACCACACCCAACGACGTTCACAAGTACTGCCGCTATTTGCACCCTGGGCAGTCGGCAGTGGCGACGTTTATGGGACCTCTTGCGTGGGGCTCCATGCCAGCTCTCTTCTACAAGCGGGTTATTCCTGGCGAGATCGTTGATGAGGATGAGGAGCCATACAACCTGCCCTTGAGGCTTATTGCGACAGGCACAACCATGCCGCCTTCCACATCTCGTGTCATTGCCAAGCGGGCCATTCTCACTGGCCACCCTTACCACATCCACAAGAAGATCGTCACCGTCCGGTACATGTTCTTCAACAGAGAGGACGTGGAATGGTTCAAGGCTCTGCCCATGTGGACGAGGAGAGGACGCAGCGGTTTCATCAGAGAGCCGCTGGGTACGCATGGTTACTTCAAGTGTGCATTCGATGGGCGCATCAACCCGCAGGATTCAGTCGGTGTGAGTCTGTACAAGCGGGTGTGGCCCCGTCCTGCTCAGGCCCTTACCGGCTCGCTTTTGGACGCTGATATGGTTCCTGAGCTGGTGGCTGATGATGATGCCATGGATGCAGATGTTGAGTAAGGGAAAGGAAAAAGAAGGGATTGCATATAGAGCCAACTAGTTGCCCATAAAGGGGGTTGTGTCATGACGGCGTTTAGGTTGTATTTCGGGAATAATGATACATTCTTGCTTCTCTTGCTATTTGTTTTGCTCATATACCTACTGCTTCGTACCTGTTAGCTGCTGTGAATATTCAGATAGAGATAGACATAGACATAGAATACGGTTGAGCGCCAACCCCCATCCCAAGAGTCACGGTAGAATCCAAGCATTCCACAGCATATTTCCACCCCCACACCCCACTTCCGCTGCCCCTCACCACCACTTACAAGCTCACAGCGCTGCCCCTCCCTCTCCGATTGAGGAGGGGCCAAGAGGATTCCGGTGGGTAGTGATAGGGAACTCGGGTATAGACGGCAGGACAGGTCGATTACATGTACAATAATTCCAATAGATCATTTCGTTGTATGTATATCAATGCTCTCTCTCTCTCTCTCTCTCTCTCTCATAACTTCCAGTGACTCAATCTTCCAAGTTTTATCAAAGTACAGCCAAAATGTCCCACACCCACGACGGCGTCACCTTCCACGCCTCCCACGGGGGCCACTCCCACGAGAGCAGCACCCCCTTCAACGCCGTCGAGCATGGCCATTCCCACGAGATCCTCGATGGTCCCGGCAGTTATTTGGGCAGAGAAATGCCCATTGTCGAAGGGCGCAACTGGACCGATCGCGCGTTTACTGTTGGTATTGGCGGGTATGTTCTTTTCTCTCCCCCCCGCCCCCTCCCTGCCTTGCCCTTCTGTACCCTCCCATGTCCCCATCCCCTATTACCCCTTTCTACCTCCACCACCTTCCCTCACCCTTTAGCCCTCTTCTCCCTCCCCGCTGCTCTCTATCCGTTCCCGTTTTAAAGATCCCGTGTTAATATACGAGAGAGCAAAGACCAGTAGGATCCGGTAAAACAGCCCTCATGCTCGCCCTCTGCCACGCTCTTCGGTCCTCCTACAACCTAGCCGCCGTCACAAACGACATTTTCACGAGGGAAGACGCCGAGTTCCTAACCCGGCACAAAGCTTTACCTCCTTCCCGGATCCGCGCCATTGAAACCGGCGGGTGCCCCCACGCCGCCGTGCGCGAGGATATATCCGCCAATTTGGCAGCGCTCGAAGACCTCCACGTGCAATTCGACACGGATCTCCTGCTCATTGAATCCGGCGGCGACAACCTTGCCGCGAATTACTCCCGTGAGCTAGCAGACTATATTATCTACGTCATCGACGTCAGCGGGGGGGATAAAGTGCCCAGAAAGGGCGGGCCGGGGATCACGCAGAGTGATTTGCTCGTGGTGAACAAGACGGATTTGGCAGAAGCGGTGGGAGCGGACTTGGATGTGATGGACCGAGACGCAAGGAAGATGAGGGAGGGCGGGCCGACGGTGTTTGCGCAGGTCAAGAAGGGGGTCGGGGTTGATCATATTGTTAATTTGATCCTGAGCGCGTGGAAGGCGAGTGGTGCTGAGGAGGTGAGGAGGCAGGCGGGGGGGCCGAGGGGGACGCCTGGTGTTGAAGAACTCTAGAGGGGGGGATGAGACAAGGGCAGAGGGTATAGAAAGAAGATATGATGACATGATGGTTGGGAGGAGTGGGAGGTGTTGGGGGTTATAGCATGTACCCCCTTTCGAAATAAATGAGAAACGAAGCTATCTACATTTTTGTTATCCCATGAAAGATTTGGTCAAGTGAAGGAGGCCGATATGTTGTGAGATGAGAGGGCACTGAGAACACTTGGATATGCTCGATATTGACCCTTTCTCGTTCATCGTTCTGTAAATTGGTCAATCACTTTCGTTTCGACATCTCGACATTAGTAGATATGTGCAGGCATATATCACATATCCCAACTTCCAGTCTCCAAAATAAAGATCAAAGCAGTAAATACAACCCGCTATGAACGCTCGCTCGCTCGCTCGCTCGCTAGGTAATCCAGCCCTGATACATGCACCCGTCCATCCCCTATCTTTCCTCTCGTTCCTCTCTCTTCTCCGTTCCCATCCGGTTCAACCCAGCCTGGCCAGGTTCAATAACCTTGCGGAGCTAGAGAAGTAATATTATACTTGTACGCCCACGGATCATACGTAGAGTCGGTAATAGGCGTAAACTCCCCCGCGTCCGAGAACAACTGCGTGACGTTCTGCCCTTCAGCAGGGTACTTGTCCTTGATAAACTGAAAAATCAAGTCCATCCCCGCCGTCACGCCCGACGAGGTCCAGACCTTGCCGTCGTCTACCCATCTTGCTGGAGCGACCCTGTTTTTTCTCGGCGTTAACAACCTCTGGGGTTTGTTTCTGGTGAAAGGAGGAGGAAAATCGACTTACCAATTCACATTCGGCCCATAAGCAGTCATCTGCCCCCAAGCACGCTTATTCGTCGTGGCCTTGTGCCCATCCAACACCCCGCTCCGTGCAGCAACCCCCGAGCCCGTGCAGATGGTGATCAAGTACCTCAACTTGGGGAAGACAGTACGGATGTACTCGAGCTCTGGCTCCAGATCAGGAGAGCGAGCGCCGGGCCCGCCGGGGACGATGAGGACTTCGATGTCTGGGTCCTGTTCAAAAGTGTGCGTTGGGGTGAGGGACGGCCAGAAATCCGACTTGAAGGTGTTCATACCAGCCGAAGCCGGTTCCGTGGTAACAGGATCCAGGGTGCGGGCGAGGATCTTGAGGGTGAGGAAGCGGTTGTGCGCGAGGAACTGGAGGATGTCCAGCGGTCCGTAGACGTCGAGCAGCTCAAAGGCGCGGAAGAGGAGGACGCCGTAGTGGGTGGGTGGTTGTTGGTCATCTCCTACTGGTGAAAGCGGTTGCCCTGGTGATGAGGGAAGGGCTAGGGTAGAAAGGGGGAGGAGAAAAAGGGGGAGGAAACTGAGGAGCTTCATGATTATGAGATGTGTGTAAAGCTATGTGTATGAAGGGCAATGCTATGTAGGACAAAATGCTTTTGTGAGGATGAAGGGATCACATGGTGGTTTATGTAGTTCTGTGAGATTTTGGTAGAATGTGTGAAGTGAAATGTCTCTCTCTCATGTTGAACGGGCAGGAAGTGAATGCCTTGCGTTATTGGTCGATGAGCTCCTGCCACTGTCACGAGCGAGTGAAGTGAATCAGGGAAGAACTTGAAGCGGAATGTAGGCTCCGTAGGGAGCTTTCCTCCCACTGGCACCACCACCTGACTGACTAATCATTTGAGTCCGATTCCGATGAGACATCGGACTAAATCCTTCACTGCGCGCGTTGGGTTGGAGGTCCTTCATGCAGAGAGACAGATACAAGGGCGGGTGAATACCTAGTTGGGTTCAGATGCGTGTAAGTCATGGTACACGGCCAGATGAGACAGGTGAGCACGTAGTCCACGAAAACTGCCTCAAATTGGCTCACGCAGCACCAACACCCCGTATGAACGCCCATGGCCCCTGCAGATTGTTCTGTTGGTGTCTGATACAATATAGAAGGGCTAGGTAGAACAGTTGGGGGTAGATCTGATTCGTGGTTTCTGTTTCTCGCTAGTTGCTAGGGTCTTGTTCAGTAAGGTATATCTAACTGGAGAACCGTTGAGCCTATGTCTTGGTACGCACCGTTGGCTGTAGTTATAACATCCCATGATGAGTCTGGAGGAGATACAGATGATCACTTATGCAGATTTGAGCAATAGAGACAAAACACCAAGCTGTGGCTAACCAAAGGTACGCACACAGCCAAGGATATATTCAAGAGCCATAGAAGTCGACACCGGAGATGATGATTTTAGGGAGCGGGTCTGCGTTGGGTCTTCCCTGTTGTCGAATGAGATGCATCGCCATGGCGAATTCATTCTTCGTGAGACGGCCCCTAAACTGAACATCCGCAAGGTCCCATATGTGCGCCAAGGTGTCCTCGTCAAGATTGTAGCTGTTGAAGAACAACACTGCTTCCTCGCCCGTCACAAACCCCCTGTTTCCCGTGTCCAGGAGTTCGAAAGCTGACTCGTCAGCCATCCTTTGAAGCCTACTAATTGGGTCTTTCTGTTTGATGAGACGCATCGCAAGGGCGAATTCAACACGGGTAAGGAACCCCTTCTCGCCTCGATCCGCTTGCTCCCAGATTCTTCCTAACTTGTCGTGTGATAGTAGAGACTGCTCAAAGAAGGGCACTGCCTCTTCGCCCGTGATGACTCCGTTTCTGTCCTTGTCAAGCTGATCGAACAGTCTATCGTATCTCGCTCGCTCCGCATCTACTGTATCATCGTCCCGTACACCGTTACCAGGACGGATGTTCACGAGTTCGCTCAAGTACCAACCGAAAGCGCTTTTTTGGTCTATCAAGTGCATGGCCGATGTAAAAGCGTCTTTGGTGAGATAGCCCCTGTTGTCTTCGTCTACCTCATGCCATATCTCCCCCAAAGTACGTGGCGGGAGCTCGGACCGCGTGAAAAAGGGCACCGCCTCTTCACCTGTGATAATACCTATTCCCTGCCGATCCAGCTTGTCGAATAGCTGATAATATACTGCTTTATTACTCGGAGGAATGGCCGGTTTCTGGTTGCTCCCAAACATTGGTATCGATGACGGTCTGTTGTTTGTGTCAAAGCTCCAGTCTTCAGTACTCGGCGGTCCAAAGACCGAGGATCCAGGACTCGGTGGTAGTCCAAAGATCGAGGCTCCAGTATCTGGTGGTGGTCCAAATAAAGACAGTGCTCTTGCGTTGCCAGGGGGACTCGAATGTGCTGAGGCAGCATCGTCTTGCACTGTCTCGGCGAAGTCTTCAAGGCTCTGAAGGTTTTGTTCCATGACAGACCTCTGAGTTCGGGTAACGGATGGGATGGCGGCAACAGTGGCCCGCAGTTCCTGAAGCTCCTCCAAGATTTCCGGTATCTTGACGGTATCCTGTGCAATCTCGTTGACGTTCTTCCGGATGTCGGTGGTGTCGTCCTTGATAGCTTTACTGTACAAGAGCGCAACTACTTCCAGTGCCATGTTCAAGGTATCGCGATGAGCTCTGAGGGATTCACGCAGACCGTTGACCTCGGCTTTGGTGTAGGTGGCCCATTTGAACTTACCAAGTTGCCCTTCGCATTTTTGGAGGGTGATATTGATCTTGTTGATCACCTCTGAACAGCTTTGGATTGTGGACAGAGTGCGGTTCTTGACATCTTCTGGAATAAGCTGGTCATTGATGGCAGCCGTATCGTCCCTCAATAACTCCAGTACAAGCTGAAGTTGTGACAGCTCGCCCGTCACAGCCGAGAGATCTGATCGCGCATCACGACAGCTACGGCTAAATGTGGCCACTGCAGTCGTGGTTTTTGCGACGACCCCAAGAAGAGCAAGAGTCGATGTCGTGATGGTCAGGGGGTCCATTCTCTCAATTCGAAAGAATTTGAGCTGGTGAGGTGGAGTTGGTCTGAGAGCCTCTATCTAGCTGGTCGTGACCCCTCATCTGCAATATGTTAATAAGTGGCTCAGCCGCACTTTCGAGTGCATGTCCCAATGTGGGTAAGCTTGGTTCAGATGCCTCCTCTGCCTCCAGCTATGATTGGAGTTTACCAAGGTGTTGCAAGGGACCTTCATCATGATCCTGAAGCTTCCTGATGTTGGCAAGGTTACCTATTAGGTTTGGGCCTGTCACTCTCCGAGGTTACCTAGCGGCCTGAGATTTTAATAGTAGTAGCGTCAAGGATCATATGTTAAGGTAGATTCAAGGTATATCTGAAGCCCATGTTTTACAATGCAAAGACGAGGAAATTGTAGACCCCAGGTTACAGTTGTTGGTTCGGCCAGGAGCAGATATGAGCACGTTCTGGCTAACTTTGCCAAGACCGCTTAGAGCTTACACCACCCTCTATGAATCCTTCACGGAGGCAATTCGCTGCCTTTCCGAGTATGCCGTGTCTACACCCTACAACAGGAAAATGCTGGGATCTGGAGAGGGAAAGGGGAGAAAAGAGCGGCCTACGATCAGCAGCGCAAAGTCATGGTAATGCGTCCCCGGAGTCATAGCTACGCAAGAAAGGGGATATTGCAGAGCATCACGACAATAGCAAGCACGTCACGACATATCAGACACATCACGGGCACGTAGCAACTTGGGCTTACCTCGGCGTCCACTAAGAAGCCCACCCCGTGTTAGCAAGGATGCAACAAGTTATATTCTCCGCGAACAATAATACAAAAAGAGAGAGAGGGAGGTAAGCACCTTTTGAAGTTTCCCAAATACCATCCACAAACCAACCCCAATCAAGCAAGCCGGACGCCTGCTTCTCTCCTCCTCCGTCCCTGATCTCTCGCGGCGCTGCCCAGGCCAACATTTTGGCTGGCATCCAGCATGCTCTGGGCCATCCTTTGCTTCTCCGCCGCCAGCTTCTTGAGTCGCTTGTCCGTCTTGCCCTTGCCGGAGCCCTTGCCGTGGAACTGATGACTGAGCTCCTTGAAGGCTTCCTTGGCATCGAGGCTGCGGCCGTCTCCGTCGACGTACCGTAGCTGGACATCTGGCTTGTACCCTTCCCGGTACAGCTGATCAATGACCCTGCTCTGATGAGTTTCTCTGATAGTGTTTTGTTGACGCTGCCACTCTTCCTTGTCGCGCTGCGTCATGCGGTCTAGACGGCCACTGGCTCTGTCCCGCTCACGCTGCAGTCGCGTCTCCTCGTCGAAAAGCGCCATGCGCCGGTGAAGCTCTGCCAAGAAGCGAGCACGCTGGCGGTCTTTTTCGTTGGCAGCGGCTCCGTTGCCCTCCTCGATCAGGTGCCGCTCACGCAGGATGGCAAGTGTTGCACCCATACCCTGAGCGACTGTCTTTTCTTCTTCCACTCCGAGGGGAATTTCTGCGAGCGGCGAAGTCTGACGTGATTCTTGATGATGATCCGCATCTTCCATCTCTTCATCAGACTCCTCCTCCTCCATGGCCGTAACGGCCTTTGCAACCGCTTTGGGCTTAGGTGCTCTGCTCTCTTCCTCCTGTTCGGCCTTGAGAGTATCGATAAACTCACTGATCTCATCAATGACGATGCCCTTGCCTGCCTCTTCGGCTTCTGGTTCAGGAGTTCCCTGCGCGGTCTCTTCTCGGAGCTGACGGGCGATATCCTCTGGTCTTGTCTTTTTGCGCTTCTTCAACGCGGCCCTTCTCTGCAGAGCTAATGATGACTGGAGATCATCATCGTCAACGAAGTTGTCGTCAACAATCTTTCGCTTCTTTGTGTATGTGATAGCACCGGCGTCGATGTCCATTTCTTGGTCCGCGTTGTTGATGACCCCATCTCCTGGATACAGAGCGTCTTCGTCATCTGCTTGTCGTTGCCTGGTGGATTTTGACTTTTTCTTCTTTGGCTTCTTGACCTTGATCTCGGAAGCGTCGAGGTAGTCTGATACTGGTGCTGGTGCATCCTCTGCAAAGTCAACGGTTAGCGTAGTTCTGTCCATAGGGAATGTAGAAATGTTGTGCAACATACCAAGAACATCAAGATCCACCACCTGATGTTTCCTCTTTTGGACCGGAGCTTGGAGAATATCGGCGAGGTCGGCTCCGGAGGCACCTCCAACATCCAAAGTAAACGCCTTCTTCCTCTTTCCCTCAATCTCTTCGTCGTAGTGAGCCAGAATGCCGATTGTTCCCGTCTCGTCAACGTCGTTGGGGTCATACACCGGCTTCTTCTTCTTCAGATCCAGCCTCTCCTGCAGTTTTTCCCGTTCCCGCAGCTCAAAGTTCTCAAGCTCGTCACCCTCCTCTTCGTTCTCCAAAACGCCCGTGTCTTTGAGAGTGAGGACTTGGTCATCACCGTCAAGAAAGCTTGCCATGTCATGCGCAACCTTGACACCCGCCAAATCTGCCGCGGTATGCTCAGCCGCCCTTGCGGCAGCTTCAGCCCTCTCCTTCTCCTCTTCTTTCTCCTTTTCAGATTGAATCTTCTTTTGCCGCTTCTTCTGGCTCTTGAGCCACGACTTGGCATCGAGATCGTCGTCATCGTCGGCCAGTCCCTTTCCTTTCAGGACGGCATTTCGCTGTGCCAACTCGCGTTCCTTCTTGATCGCCGCCAACCTCTCTTCCCGTTTTCGTTTCGCTTGTTCTGCCTCCAGGGCTTTCTTGTAGTTGTCGTAGCCAGCGGCTTCGCGCGTCTCGAGGGTGCTAGCTTTCTCGCCGTCCGCGGGTTCGGGCGATGCTTCTTTCTGGGCTGGTGCTTGTCCTGGGACGGGTAGGGGCTTCATGCCCATCGCCCGCCGGACTTTGTTGATCTCTTCAATCGATGCGACGTCCATCTTATCGTTATTTGACTTGTCGCAGATGGAAATAGTGGGATTGGTGTTGGGGAGGATGGATGGTGGACGTTCTCAGCCAAGAAACTTCGGGGTCTGCGCTAACTTACAGCACGCGCAACACTGGCAAGGCTGAGTGGCGCTGTCAGGTCCGTCCTCAGCGGCAAGTGGGCCCTAGCTGCGCGTTGATAAGATAAGCAGCCACGGCAGCGCAAGGCTGCAAAATGCAGGCTGCGAAAAATTGCAGGTGCCCCACTTTGTCCAAAAATTTGGGAATATTTAGATGCGATTTTCGAAAATCCTTTCCTTCCTTTCCCTTTCCTCTTTTTCTTCTCCATGGACCTGTGCCCAGTGTTCCTCTGCCATGCCCTTTCGGGGGTTTTGGTTTGAGTCGCAGCGCTGAGGCAGTTCGGTAATCCAAGGAGCCATCTTTTTTTCATGATGTCAATTTCCTACCGACAAGTCCTAGATCGACCGAAGTCTGTCGGAAGCTTCGTTCGCGGGTCAAACCGCTTGAGCGTTGTGTGAAGCAGATTCTACGAGATGCTATATTCCAAGCCGTTCGCTGAGACCATCGGTCCTTGAAGCTGGGGGAAACCATAGCCTGACCTACATTTTCTTGCCTTGCGTACTTTTTGCCCAATGAAACTCTTCTGCTTCTGCTGGGATGCCTGCGATATTTGTTGTCTGACTGGTGAGGAATGATGTGGTGATGATGCATATCGTCGAAATCCCACCTTTCCACTATTGCTGCAGATTTCTTTCGCTTGTGCTGGTTTTCCCATCCTAGTTTTATCTGTTTCTTCCGCACGTGTTTGGACGTCGACCGTCTTTACCCCATGTCCTGCGTACGCCATGCGAAACGGTCCGATCATGATGGCTTCAACTCCATCCTGTACGTCCCGGCAGATACCCTCCTCGTCCTCACCCTCGTCACCGACATTGCTTACATAGCAGAGCATGATGCCATGATGCCATGATGCAGACGAGAAAATATCCGGACCAAAGGTTGAAGGTCGTCGGCGTTATTCGGCGTCGTGACAAGACTTCAGGCTCAACTTGGTTTTAGAAAATTTTTATTCCACCGCGATGGAGACATGTCACTCTGCACGTCTGTCGTCCCGGCGAGGTAGGTTGAGGCATGTGACGGTGTTCGCAAAGACGGACGGATGTGGTCGGATATGGCCGCCAAGATGGCACGGAGGCTCATTTTGTCGCTTCGGCGCGAGCTTTCTTTCTCGTGGAGAACCCGGGGACCCCACACAATCGCCATCTCCAGTGCAGCTGTAGCGCAACAACTCCAACGCTTCCTCCCGGCAGACCAGTGCGGGGAACGGCAGTGTGACCCCAGATCATGGCCATTCTCCAGCTTTTCTCCCCCAACTTCTCACCCTCCCATCCCATCTGCCATCCAGATCCTTCCCCTCCAGTCCCTTCAGCGCTTGAAACCGCCGGACGGACCGATTCGAATCTGCGATTGCGGGGCTGACACCACCTCGAACGCAACGGTTGTGCTAAAAGCAGACGCTGTGCTACACTACTACCTACCTACATGCAGATGGAGGCGCCGATGAGATGGACACGATGAACATCCATTTGCGATCTTGGCCCATTGACCTTGGCTGATGCGTGGTGGGCTGTGTGCCCTGTCGTCGGGTGTTTCTCATGTTTCTAGCTTTGCGAGCTGACATTTGGCAGACTCCTAGGACTACACGTGCAGATAGAATAACGATCCAATAATTCATCCAGAAAATAAATCATCAGATGACACATTCTCGCGAATGTACGAAGTACACGTAGGTACCTCCCCCGCATCGTCACATGTTCGCTCTCCAGCTACCCGTTTTCTGGTTTCTGAGCTTAGTGTTCCTTCTGAACCGTCACCTCTATAACTCCCACCTTTCTGCCTTGCCCGAGCTATCACCGCATTGTAGTAGTGTATTTCTCTACTGTAGATGAATGGGGACACCACCCTGTAGAATCATCTTCGTTCTTTCATGCAACATAATCCGGGGTGCTTTCGGTCTCCGGCCTCACTGACCTCCTTTTACGCACTCCCCTGCTCATCCCCCAGTCCCAAGCCGCGGTAAACTTGAACCGAAAAGATTCAAGTGACGTCGATCCACCCCCTGTCGCGGCAAGACATCGGTGCTTCTCCAAGCTGCTCGGTTAACTTCTCTTTTTCCTTCTCTGCTTCTGCATCGTGTGTGCATCTCGGATTCTTTGCTCCCCTTGGCAGGAACCTGGGGTATAGTAGCCGCTGCTAAACGCTGTACTGCAACGCTACGACAGGCATAGCTCGCGCCTCCTTGTGGCTTCTGCGTGGTATCGTCGAGGAGAAAGACCGAGTCCAAGGCTTTACTGTGCTTTGATCTCGGCCCTTTCCCCTTTCTCTACTCCACAGTTCGTCAAGTAACGCACGGCTTCGGGTGGCTACCTCACCAAGTAAAGGTGGTGACAGCAAGCCGCGAGCCATCCCGGTGTGGTACGAACGCCAGGCTGGGCCCGTTGACTGTAGCGGTACCCTTGCGTAGGGAGCTGGTGGAAGCTAGTACACGGGTGTTGTGGATAGGGTCAGGGGCTCATTGTAGAGAGAGGAAAAGAAAGATATAAATCCATCATCATGGCCGCCTTCGCAGACTATCTTCTCCAGGACCTCATCCCAGCATCAGCAGCATCAGCATTCAACGTCTCTGGTCTCATCTCTCCCGCCATGCACGCTCTGTCTACACTTGCCCTGCTGGGCGCCTGCGCCGTTCAGTCGGCTCTGGGCCTTCCCTCCAACGTCCAAAAGCGGGATACCAGCTCCTGGATTCAGGGGCAGACTCCCGTCTCCTGGAGGAAGATCTTTTGCAACATCGGTCCTGACGGCTGCCTTGTGAGGGGTCGTAACGTCGCCCCCGGCGTCGTCGTTGCCTCTCCTTCCCAGTCTGAGCCCGACTGTGAGTACCTGAGTCACTGAGCTTCACTAGCAACCTGACCAATGATACTAACATGATCAACAGACTTCTACACCTGGACCAGAGATGCCGCCCTCGTCTACAAGGGTCTCGCTGATGCCCTCTCCGCCAACTACACCGGCCAGCTCAACTACGAGATGCAGCAGTTCGTCATCTCCCAGGCCAAGCAGCAAGCCGTGGGCAACCCCTCCGGCGGTCTTGTCAACGACGGCGCCGGTCTCGGCGAGCCCAAGTTCATGGTCGACCTCAAGGAGTTCCGCGGCGAATGGGGCCGCCCCCAGCGCGACGGTCCCCCTCTCCGCGCCATCGCCCTGATCCGCTACGCCAAGTGGCTCATCAGCAACGGCTACAAGACCGCCGCCCTCAACAACGTCTGGCCCGTCATCAAGAACGACCTGACCTACACCGCCCAGTACTGGAACCAGACCGGCTTCGATCTCTGGGAGGAAGTCCCCGGCAGCTCCTTCTTCACCATCGTCAGCAGCCACCGCGCTCTCATCGAAGGCGCCCAGCTCGCCGCCACCCTCGGCCAGCCCACCCGCGTCTACACCACCGTCGCCCCCCACGTCCTCTGCTTCGCCCATTCCTTCTGGAACCCCCAGCAGGGCTACTTCGTCTCCAACATCAACGGCGGCGAGTACCGCTCCGGCAAGGACGCCAACTCCATCCTCGCCACCATCCACAACTTCGACGCCACCGCCGGCTGCGACGCCAACACCTTCCAGCCCTGCTCCGACAAGGCCCTCTCCAACCACAAGGTGACCGTCGACTCGTTCCGGTCCGCCTACGGCATCAACCGCGGCGTCCCCCAGAACAAGGCCGTCGCCGTGGGCCGCTACACCGAGGACGTTTTTTACAATGGCAACCCGTGGTTTTTGGCTACTTTCGCCGCCGCTGAGCAGATGTACGACTCCCTCCTCGTCTGGAAGCAGCAGAAATCCATCACCGTGACCTCTACTTCCCTCGCTTTCTTCCGCGACCACGTCCCCTCCGTCACGGTCGGCACCCACGCTGCTGGCTCTACCCTCTACGACCAGATCATCAGCGCCATCACCGCCTACGCCGACGGCTTCATCGACGTCGCCGCCAAGTACGCACCCGCCAACGGCGACCTCAACGAGCAGTACAACCGCAACACCGGCGTGCCCCTCGCCGCCCCCGATCTCACCTGGTCCTACTCTGCCTTCCTCACCGCCACCGCGCGCCGCGACGGCGTCATCCCTGCCTCGTGGGGCTCTACCCAGGGCAACGCCCTCCCCTCCCAATGCCAGCGCCTCGAGATCGCCGGTTCCTACTCCCTGCCCCCTACCCCGGCGTTCCCTAGCGGTCTCGACCCCAACCCCGGTGCTGGCCCTGCCCCCTCTACTATTCCTACCGGCTGCACCAACCCCGAGAAGGTCTTTGTGACATTCAACCAGCGCGCGTCCACCGCTTTTGGGCAGAACATTCGTCTTGTGGGCAACGTCCCTGAGTTGGGCGGGTGGAACACGGATAAGTCGATCCCGCTCTCTGCTTCGGGGTACAAGAGCAATGATCCTTTGTGGACGATTACCGTGCCCATTGCCGCGGGAAGCAATGTGCAGTACAAGTTCATCCGGGTGCAAGGTTCGCAGGTTACGTGGGAGAGCGATCCTAACCGGTCGTTTACTGTCCCGGCTGCTACTTGCAACATCCAGACTAGGAATGACAACTGGAAATAAACTCTTTTAGGAGCGATATGAAGGATGGGTTATGGGAAGGAGGACTACCTAGGTAACATTTGGGAAGGATTTGAAATGAAAGAAAAAATAGCATTGGATACGATAAGGAATGGAAACGGTAGAAAGGAGGTGGATTTTGCATCATCATCATAATTCTTTTCTATGTCTATAACCTTTTGGGGGGTGGATTTGGAGAAGAAACCTTGTACATAAACCTTACAGTCTCATTGCATATACATACATACATACATACATCTCTTTACCTGAAGTCTCCCTGGTACTCTTCCTGTCATTCTTCTGTCTTTCTGCTTGCTACGCGATGCAAGCTCCATCTTGTGCACCCAAGGGCGTGATATTTTGGATTAAACACCTGCCAACTCGGCCTTCCACGCGTTTAAATAAACACTATAGGCATATAAAAAGAAGATAAAGGCATCTATCCGATCCGTTTACACATACCAGTGGCATTGTGTAGGTGTGAAGGGTTTATCTAGGGGTGTTCAGTCGAAAAGATCACGCCCTTAGGTGCATAAGACGGAACTTGCATCGCGTGTGCTTGCCTGCCCCGTCTCCGGTTTCTTGCTTTTGGAAGGTATAGGGAACCCCCTTGGAACCGCCGGTGTTCATGGGGGCAAGCCCCCAAACCCCCAGTCCTCGCTTCGCTCGATGGTATAGTATAGGTGTATTCTCGAAGAAGAAAAGTTTCGACAAGTCTATAGGAGCTCTCAGTAAGAACAATCCGTCCTTTACTATGCCATGGTCAAACAGTCACACATGGAGGGCATCGTGATACAAAGTAATTAGTATGATTTTCAGTATTAAGCATAGTAAGCCCCAAACAGCCACTCCGGTTTTAGGTATATCCCCCTATAGTCCAACCTCCATTTGTCCAGTCATCCCCTTTCCCATGAAGTCGGGTTACCCATATGTATCGTGTCCAGCCCATCGTATGTACAATCTCCCGTGCTGCCCCTTCTAGAATTAATATGTTGTAAAGCCCCCAATTTGCCTCTGTCTCTTGAGCAGACATCTCTCCACAACAGGTCCCGCCAGTCTTTGAGGATACCGAATTCGTTTCCCTTGAAGTGCCCACCCAATTCTGTCCATGCAAATCCATAGTAGTTCGATGTGGGTATGTTCGTGTGCGCGGGTGTGCTTGTTCCTCAATTTCCCATAGCAGGATATGTTTGTCGTAAATGGAGAGAATTTACTCCCCGCGGACCTCATGCCTGATCCCCTCATAATCATAATCCTCCGCCCCATGACCATGGCCACCAGGATGGACAAACTCATCAACGTACGGCTTGGCAGCGTACATTCTCCCGCTGGAAATATACCATGTTGCCCAGAGTATAAACAGAAAGCACGCCAGCCAAATCATGGTCAATCTCGGCGAGCGGGGCCCGCGTGCGCGGTAGGGGGAGAAATATTGTTTGGCCATCTTCCTTTCGTGTATCCTCCAAAGTTCGTGGCCGCCTGGGTGGTGAGACGAAGACTGTCGATTGAGTCGATTGGGGTGGGAGCGGTAGACGAGGTTCTCGATCGTTTATTGAGCTCGAGGTAGAGAGACGGTGAAAGAATTGCGTCGTGGTATTGTAATAGTCTTAAAAGGCTGTAGAATAGTGGCTACCGGCGGAATTTCAAGAAGGGAACGCAGATCGACGCTGCAATCGCAGACTCGAATTGACAAGAGATACATACGGAGGTAATGACACATGACTGTGCCATAATGTCACGAAGTAGCCAACGAGCGGCCACAGATAGACATGCAGGGAAGCGCAGAGGGCCCCGGACGTGGCCAATAGGCATGGGACAGGTGGAGACG